>VMDO01020772.1:15768-27098 GCA_007922755.1 Pedetes capensis
TTTTTTTTTTTTTTTTTTTTTTTTTTTTTTTTTTTTTTTTTTTTTTTTTTTTTTTTTTTTTTTTTTTTTTTTTTTTTTTTTTTTTTTTTTTTTTTTTTTTTTTTTTTTTTTTTTTTTTTTTTTTTTTTTTTTTTTTTTTTTTTTTTTTTTTTTTTTTTTTTTTTTTTTTTGTGGTACTGAGGTTGAACCCAGAGCATCACACTTGCATGCTTTGCAAGTGCTGGACCACTGAGCTGCACCCCCAGCCCATTTTTTACTTTTTGAGACAGGGTCTCGCTAAGTTATGCAGACTGCCTCTGGTCTCAAACTTGTGATCCTCCTGCCTCTGCCTCCCAGGCTGCTGAGATTATAGGCATGCGCCACCTCACCTGGCTATTTTCTGCATATTTCTTGTTCTTTCTTGTTTCTTGTTCATTTGGGCTTCTTTGTGGATTTAGTTTCCATCAAATTTAGAAAATTTGTAGCCATATTTCTTCAAATATTTTTCAGTGCACCTGCCCCCTTTCAGAGCCTCCCATTTCACCTTTATTAGGTTTTTTGAAGTTATCCCATATAAAACTGATGCTCTGTTTCTGATTTTTGTTTATTTTTCTGTGTATTTCGTTTTAGATAGATTCTGTTGCTATGTCTTCAATTCACAAATCTTTTCTCTGTTATTTAATCTGCCATTAATTCAATTCAGTGTATTTTTCATTGTATACATTTTAGTTTTCCCATCTCTACAAGGACATTTTCAATGTATCTACTTTTTTGAGTATATAGAATAGCTATAACTGTTTTAATGTCCATGTCTGTGGCCATTTTGGATTGGTTTCAATTGATCAGTTATTCTCCTTATTATGGTTTATGTTTTTCTGCTTCTGTGTATGTCTAGTCTCCCTCAAGTACTCAGTAGAAGACTGACTATCATATGTGTATAAGGAAGCTAGCTGAATCCAGGGAAAGATGATAGGAAAAGATTAAGGGGAATTGTGCCTAACATTCTTTCACACAGGACTGGAAATAATGCTGGTTCCCACCATCCAGACTGAAAACTCATAATTTATGGAGTATTGAGAAACATATTCAGGAAACTCTTGCCTCCATGGTGGGATTAGTTAGCCCCAGATTGAACATTGCTGCATTTTAGTTAGCCCCAGATTGAACATTTCTGCACTTCCATCTAAGAAATCATAAAAACAAGACCCAAAAATATATTGTTTCAAATCTGATCTTAACTGCATCCTAGAATAAAGCTGAAAATGTATAGGAATACAAAAATACCCAGAACTAAACAAGGTAAAATTCACTATATATTTTTCATATGCATTTCTTTATAAGTAAGATTGAACATCCCTTTCGTATTTGTAAGCCATTCATATTTCTTTCTTGTTTAACTAGTGTTCCTATCCTTACCCATTTCGTTTTTGGGTTGTTGGTTTTCTTTGTTAGGTATCTGGCTAATACAGTTGAAGAAGATGAAGAAGAATCCAAGTATGAAATTTTCCCCTGGGCTTTAGGGAAAAACTGGAGAAAACTGTTCCCTAATTTCTTAAAATTAAGGGACCAGCTCTGGGATAGAATTGACTATAGGGCTATTGTAAGTAGGCGATGTTGTGAGGAGGTAAGGATTTAAAAATATTTTATATATGTAATCTTTATCTTCTGTTTATCTAATTTTCCTTGTTTTTAGTTTTTATTATTTTATTGTTGTTGTTGTTGTTGTTTTGAGATGGGGTCATACTATGTAGCCCAGGCTAGCCTGGAACTCAC
The DNA here is from genome assembly GCA_007922755.1 of Pedetes capensis. Classification (NCBI taxonomy): domain Eukaryota; kingdom Metazoa; phylum Chordata; class Mammalia; order Rodentia; family Pedetidae; genus Pedetes; species Pedetes capensis. The sequence goes on from VMDO01020772.1 coordinate 17,521, forward strand.
AGTCCTCCTGCCTTAGCCTCCTGTGTGCCACTATGCCCAGCTTTATTTTCTAATTCTTTCTTTCCTTCTTTCCCTCCTTCTTTCCTTCCTTCCTTCCTTCCTTCCTTCCTTCCTTCCCTCCCTCCCTCCCTTCCCGCCCTGTGCCCCCCCACCCCGTCCCTTTGTGTATGGCTAGATCATGAACCTTGATCATTACTATGCCTATAACTTATGTATTACCATGTTGCTCTTTGAGTTTTGTACCACAATAATTAAAAATTGCCATTTCAGTTTTTCAGAGCAGGCTACTGCTATGTTGTTGTTAGGTGTCTTTAAGTTGTGTCTGACTCACAGTGACCCTGATGGGGTCTTCAATGGCTGATTGTTTTGGGATTGTTTTGGGAGTGGGCTGCCATGCTCTCCTCCCATTTTTGCAATGCTGGGGATTGAACCCAGGGCCTCAGAAGGCCCAGAGCAGCACTCTACCAAATGAGCTAAACTCCAGCCCAGGCTAATTCTATAGTATTATTGTAATGTGCTTCTTCTAAAAGATCACCAGTTTATTGGGAAGAGGTAGTGTGGACATAATAAAATATCTTAGTGAGGATGGCAATAACACTACAGTTGAATAATAATTTCTGCTAAATAAAGTATGTGAAATTTCAATTCCCAATACTGAAAACACCATGGTATATAATTTAAATAATTTTAAATATCTTTAAAAACCATCTCTCTCTTCACATAGAATACATTGTTTCCTTGATTTCAGATTTTATTAAGATAAACCAACAGAATACTAAAAATTTAAAAATCAGTTACTTAAACAATTGTTCTATTTCTTAATAAAATTAATGTTTCAAACTATAGAAAAATAATACAGTAAAAAATTAAATGGAAAGCAATGATCACTGTAAGTTCTTGTATTATTTCAGAAATTTTGAGAAATGGGGCTGGAGATGCAGCTGGTAGAACACCTGCCTAGCCTATGCTAAGCTCTGGGTTTGATCACCAGCACTGAAAAATCAAATCTTTCTTACCTTGTACAAAAAATTCAAGGCAAAAGTGATCAAAGACCTTAATGTGACCTGAAACCTTATACCCAGTGTGGTACATGCCTGTAATCCCAGCACTAGAGAGGCTGAGGCAGAAGGAGCTTGAGTTCCAGGCCAGCTGGGGCATCATAGTGAGACTGTCAAAAAACAGAAAAAACAAACCTGAAACTTTGAAACTGATAGAGGAAATCATAGGAAAAACACTTCAAGGTATAGACACAGGCAACAACTTTCTGAACTCTTAATAGCCCAGGGATTAATAGCAAGAATTGACAAATGAGATTACATCAAATTAGAAGGCTTCTACACAGCAAAGGAAACAGTTACCAAAGTAAAGAGACAGCCTACAGAATGGGAGAAATTCCTGCCAGCTATTAATCCTGACAAAGGATTAATATACAGAATATATAAAGAACACAAAAAAACTACACACCAAAAGAATAATCCAACCAACAAATGGGCAAATGAATTGAGAACAATTATCCAAAGAAGTAAAAAATGGCTAATAAATACCTGAAAAATGTTCAACATCCTTAGCCATCAGAAAAACACAGACCAAAACTACATTGAGATTCTGTCTCATCCTTATCAAAATGGCTAACATCAAGAAACAAAACAAAATATTGGTGAGGATGAAGGGAAAAAAGGAACCCATATACATTGTTGGTAGAATGTAAATTCATCTAGCTATTATGGAAAGCAATATGAGGGTTCCTTAGAAAACTAAAAATAGGACTACTATATTCCTGCTGGCAAGCAGCCGTAGCCCTGTGGCATCTGACACCCTCAGATTTCAGAAGCTAAGCAGGGTCAGGCCTCGTTAGTACTTGGATGGGAGACCACCTGGGAACACCAGATGCTGTAGGCTTGGGAGATGGACCCGGCCACCCACTCCCAAAAATCAATCCGCCATTGAAAACCCTATGAACAGCAGAGAAGCACTGACAATAGTGTTTTGCCTGTTGTATATAGGGCCGCTATGAATTGGATAGCCCTCATAGGGTTTTCAATGGCTGAGTGTTTCGGGATTGCCTTGGGAGTGGATTGCCAGGTCCTTCTCCCATTTTTGCGGTGCTGGGAATTGAACTCGGGACCTCAGAGACTGCAGCGCAGCACTCTACCAACTGAGCTAAATCCCAGCCCCGCTATGAGTCGGATACCGACTCGACGGCACCTAACCACAACAATGAATTGGATATTGACTTGACAGCATCGAACAACAACATCATATTCCTGCTGTACCACTCTTGGATTATACCTGAAGGAATCTAACTCAGCATACCATAGAGATATCTGCAAACCCATGTTTTTTGCAGCACTGTTCACACTAGCAGAGTTATAGAATCAGCCTATCAACAGATTAATGAAGAAAATGTAGTGTGTGTGTGTATACATATATATATACATACATACATATATATGTGTGTGTATATATATATATACACACACATATATATACACACACAAACACACACACACACAAAAGGAGTTTTATTCAGCCATAAAAAGAACAAAACTATGTCATTTGCAGGAAGATGGATGGAATGGGAGATCATCATGTTAAGCTAAATAGGCCAGACTCAGAAAGACAGATATCACACATTTTCTCTCATATGCAAAATCTAGATTAGAAAAAAAAAAGAAAAGCAGGAAGGGTACTATTTGGGAAGAGGAAGGGGACAGGAGGGGAGTGGAGTTAAGGGGTAATTAAGGGGTAATGAGGAGAATTATGTTTAAAGTACATTATATACATATATGAAAAGTCATGAAATCCATTATTTTGTACAATTAATATAGGTCATTAAAAAAGGGGAAAAAATAAATTTTGAGAAATGTGGACTAGATGATTCTGTAATTAAGTGAAATCCTAGTATGAAATCCAGTGGTGTATGCCTGTGATCCTAGCGATGGGAGGCTGGGAGGCTGGGAGGCGGAGCCAGGAGGATTGCAAATTCAAAGGCCAGAGACAGCCCACATAATTTAGCAAGACCCTGTCCCAAGATAAAAAATAAAAAGGGGGCTGGAAGGTGCAGCTCAGTGGTAGAGTGCTTGCAAAGCATGCACAAGGCCCTAGGCTCAAACCTTTAATGCCAGAGGGGGAAGAATCCTAGTTAAATGATCACAGGCCAAAGGAGCCAATTAATGGATTAGTGTCACACCTGACTGAAAACTTCAGTGGTATGCCACAGAATTGTTCCCAGAACTAACTTTGTTAATTTTTCTCATTGAGATGAAGATAAAACTAATACACATGTTCATAGGTTAAATTAGGAGGATTGTCAGCTCTTAGGGAAAATGCAAGGATTCAGAAATAACAGAAGACAGCAGGCCAAACTCTTTCAAGATTAAATTCAAAGGAAAAAGGTAAAAACCTCCATTGAGACCCCCTCAAATTAATGGATCATCATTTAAATCAGACTTATTCCAATTTTAGGGTATTGAAAGAGTACTGTTTTGTGTTTATTTTTTTGGTCACTTCTTCCCAAGAGTGGATAATTTACCCAAAATGGTGATAGTGGTGCACATCTATAATTCCAGGACTTGGGAGGCTGAGGTAGGAGGATCTCAAGTTCAAGGGACAGCCTGGGCTACATATATAATGAGACCCTGTCTCAAAAAATAATAATTTTCCAACCTCTTGCCATCTTTGGAAGTGATACCATGACTTTGGAAGTGATACCATGACTTTGGAAGTGATACCATTGACTTTGGAAGTGATATTGTGGGCCATAATTGAACATTGTAAATTTTTCTTTTTTTCCTTTGTGTGTGTGTGTGCTGGATAGCTGAACCCAGGGCCTCATGCATACTTTGTAAGTGTTCTACCACTGAGCTTCAACTCCAGCCCCTTTTTTTATTTTTACTTTTTATCTTCAGACAAGATCTTGCTAAGTTACTCAGGCTGCCTATAGACTCAAACTTATGATCTTCCTGCCTCCGCCTCCTGAGTTGCTGGGATTATAGGTGTGCACCATCATGCCCAGCAAACACTGTAATTTTTTTAAAGTAAATACCTCAGGCCCCATGGAACACTCAGCAAAGAGCATAGAGGGGACACCAGAAGCAAGATTGCAGGACTGGCTGTGATTTACCTCATGGCAGACCACCTGCTGTCAAATACAATAACTAATGTTATAACTGCAACATTAGTGCATGCTACTAGAGGTAGAATTATTTCAGCTGCTGGCATCACCAGACTATAGAAGAGCCAAAGAGAATGATGTGGCTTAATTGTATGTACAAAGCTAAAAAGTTGTAATCAGCTGAAAATTCAATTATATAATCAGACTTACAGAAAAGTTTAGACTTATGCTTCAGAAAAGAGGTAATCATTAGATTATAGGGAAAGTATTGCATTTGATTCTGCACGCCACACTTTAAAACAGAGCATTGACCAACCAACTATATCTGGAAGAGAGCAACTAGAATAGGGGATAATCTTAACAATATCATGTGGAATAATAAAAAGGATCAGATATATTTAGTATGAAGACAAGAAGACTCATGAAGCTTGATGGCTGTTTCAAATATTTAAAAAGACCACAGTGAAATGAAATATATTTGATTTTTTTGACTGAAAGAGAACTAAAATATGTAGATGGAAAACTAAAAGAAGCAATAATACTTCAATATAAAGAATATTCTAACAAATATCTGAAAATGAGATGGGCTCTTCCAAAGGCAGTGATTCCTGTCACTGTTTTTTTTTTTTTAAACAAGCAGTTGATTATGTTATAACTCTTCTCTTGTCACTTTGACCTCATCTCCTATCCTTGTTCACTCCACTCCAGCTACACTGGCCTCCTCAATGCTTCTCAAGCATACTAGGCATATTTCCACCTTATGGTCTTTGCATTTATCTATTCTCATTACCTGGAATGTTCCCCCCCTTGCCCCCTGATATCAGTATGCTTCACTTCCTCAAGATATTCAGGATTCTGCTTAAATACTACCTCAGAGAGCCTTTTCTGTACTACCTCACATAAAGTAATATCTCCCTCAATACAACAGAGTCAATGTCCAGAACTATACTCACAATTATATTCAATCAAATTTTCATAAGCTTGCCAAGAAAATTCAATGGAGAAAAAATAATTTTTTCAACAAATGGTGTTGGAACAACTGACTACATGCAAAAGAATGAAGCTGGGTCCTTGTATTATTATACCATTTGTAAGATTTAACTCAAAATTGATCAGAGACCTAAATGAAAGAACTAAAACTATAAAACTTTTAGAAAATAAGCATAGGGGTAAATTTTTATGACCTTAAATTGTTGTTGAGTGCCATCGAGTTGGTATCCGACTCATAGCAACCCTCATAGGGTTTTCAATGGCTGACTGTTTTGGGATTGCCTTGGGAGTGGATAGCCAGGTCCTTCTCCCATTTTTGCAGTGCTGGGAATCAAAGTCAGGACCTCAGAGACTGCAGCACAACGCTCTACCAACTGAGCTAAATCCCAGTGCAGCTAATTAAAGCACCTGGTGTTCCCAGGTGGTCTCCCATCCAAGTACTAACCAGGCCTGACCCTGCTTAGCTTCCAAGGTCTGATGGGATCAGATGCCACAGGGCTACGGCTGTAGGCTTATGCTTGGTTGTTGTTATTGTTGTTGTTAGGTGCAGTAGAGTTGGTATCTGACTCATAGCGACCCTCATAGGGTTTTCAATGGCTGACTATTTTGGGATTGCCTTAGGAGTGGATTGCCAGGTCCTTCTCCCACTTTTGTGGTGCTGGGAATTGAACTTGGGACCTCAGAGACTGCAGTGCAGCACTCTACCAACTGAGCTAAATCCCAGCCCCAACCTTGAATTAGGTTTCTTAAAGAAGATATGATAACAAAAGTGCAAGCAAGAAAAGAAAATATGGATAAATTGGATATCACCAAAATTAAAAACTGTTGTCCTTCAAAGGACACCAAGTGAAGAGAAAATCCACAAAATGTGAGGGGTTTTTTTTTTTTTGTAAATCATCTATTTGATAAGAGACATATCTAGAATATATAAAGAGCTCTTTCAACTCAGTAATAAAAAGACAACCCAATTAAAAATAGACAAGGGATCAAAACAGACATTTCTCCAAAAAAGATATATATAAATGGCCAAAAGGTATAAGAAAAGATGTTCAGCTGCATTAGCCATCAGAGAAATACAAATTGAAACCACAATGGGTTATCACTTCACACTCATTATCATGGCATAAATAAAAAGATAATGACAAGTGTTGGTGAGGATTTGGAGATATTAGAATCTTTATACACTTTTGATGTGAATGTAAAAGGGTGTAGTTACTTTGGATAACAGTCTGGTGGCTCCTCAAGAAACTAAGTTACTACATGCCCCAGCAATCCTCCTAGCTACATACCGGAAAGAAATGAAAACAGTATTCACACAAAAACTTGTACACAAATGTTCATAGCAGCATTATTCATAAAGCCAAAAGTGGGACAACCAAATAACCATCAGCTGACAAATGGATAAACAAAACGTGGTATATCCATATAAAGAAGTATTATTTGGCAATTAAAAGGAATTACTGATACAAGCTACAACACAGGTGAACACTGAAAACATGTTAACTGAAAAAAATTAGTTACAAAGGATCACATATTATATGATTCTGTTTATATTAAATGTCCAGAGTAGACAAATATAAAAAAGCAGACAGTAGATTGGCAGTTACTAGGGGCTAAGGGAAGGGAGGAACTGGGGATATGGTTGCTTTCTTTATGGGGTGATGAAAATGTTCCAAAATAGACTGTAGGGATAGTTATACCACTCTGAATATACTAAAAGTTTCTGCATTGTACATTTTAATTGGATGAATTGTATGATATTTGAATTGTATCTCAATAAAACTTTTAGAAAGTAGCACTTCCCACAATTACTCTGTATTCCCTTTGACAGTACCAATTTTTAATATAGCACTCAACCACCATATAATATATTCTTATTTATTTGCCTGTTGTCTGTTTGTTTCACTAAGGTATAAATTCTAGTGGGGTTATGCTTAGTGGTAGAGCACTTTCCCAGCATGTATAGGGTCTGAGTTCAATCACTGGCGGAATAAGTAAATACATATATATTTATTTGTTTCTTAAGACATGGTGTTGCTATGTTGCCCAGTCTGGCCTCAAAATCACGGGTGAAAGGGATCCTCCTGCCTCAGCCTACTGAATAGGAATACACACACACACACACACACACACACACACACACACACACAGACATGCACGCACACACAGAAGGTGCCAAAAAATGTATACACGTTAGGATTATAATACATACCAATAACAAAAGATGAATACAAGCCATGTTTAACTTCTGCAGTTACAAGAGATCATACTACACATTGCTACAGTAATTCAGCTCAGCTTCAAAACGTAATATATAAATAACATCTCTTAAAATGTGTAAAAAATATATGTATGTATATTTGTGTGTATATATATATACACATACACACACATACACACTCGACGGCACCTAACAACAACAACAAAAACAATAACAACATATATTCCAAGAGGGCAGGACCTTAATTTTGTTCTTGCTACATCTCCAAGAGTGCCTACAACAGTATTTAACACATAGTAGGTACTCAGTAAGTATTGGCTGACTAATAGAATGAATGAAACTTAAAGCTTCCAGGTCTTTTTCATATCTTCTTATCCATGAAGTAGAAAAACAAACTATAAAATAATTCTTTGCTGAACTCACTTTGCACTGCTACTACTCCAGGAAAGCTAGATAAGCTGGGTTTTTTTTTTCCCCTGTTCTAACCAGGTACATTTGAGTCATTTAGGTATACATAAAAGGCAACTCTCTAGTAGATTTTATTTTGTTCTCTACTTAAGTATTCATTCAACATCTAATTTATGTGTAACACACCAAGTTCAGTGTTGTTGGGTGGTGGTGTTATAAAGAATTACATCATTTCTGCCTAATGTTTGTTGTAGTAACAAGATGGGTGGCTATAAATTTAAACATTCTATGCATTTGTTGTTGAAAGCCTAGTATTAGCTTACTGCCAATCAAAACATTTTAGTCCTTTATTCTAAAATGGACCCAAGTTAGGTTACAAACTGGCTTAGAAATGTAATAATACCTTGTATTTTCATGGTGCTTTACCTGTGAGGGTGGTGGTCCTCTCACAGGTGGTGAAACTGAGAACTGAGGAAGTTGGAATTTACTCAAGATCGTACAAGTGGCAGAGCTAGAACTTGACTTCACATATAATGACTTTCCTGTGTTTTGTTTTCTCTATGTCATAGAGTCTATGATATCTAGCCTCCATTTAAACCTCATATTAGTTAATTTAGAACATACTTGTGTCTTATCTTGGGAATTAAATAGCTTAAGGATTCTATTTCACAGATGAAAAAAACTATGGTTTAGGTTGTGACTTCACTGTAGCCAGAAAGTAATTGGCAGAGCTAGCTGTACCTAAACAAAACTCTCCATTATATACTACTATCAAAAGAACATACAAGGTGTGATAAAAAAAAAATATGGTGACTGTTTCAATTGAAAAAAATTATTAAAGACATATTGCCTTTAATCTCCTCATCACAATACTCCCCCTGGCTTCAAACACACCAGTCTTATCATTCCTGCCACTTTCTGAACCAGTTCCAGAAGTCCTCTTTCATATTTTTAGTTTCATCCTCCATCATGGCAATTCTCTGTGACACACTGCTTCTGGCAAAACATGCTGTGTCCTCATTCACCTTATTCACCAGATCTGGCACCATGCAACTTCTGGCTCTTCCCCAAAGTTAAAATGAGGATGAAAGGTAAACCTTTGAATTGATTTAAGACATTGAGACAGCCATGACAAGAGCATGGGCTGGGATTTACCTAAGTTGGTAGAGCGCCCATCCTCAGTCTCTGTGGTCCCGGGTTCTATTCCCAGCACTGCAAAAATGGGAGAAGGACATGGCAATCCACTCCCAAAGCAATCCTGAAACAATCAGCCACTGAAAACCCTATGAGGGCCACTATGAGTCGGACATGACGGCACCTAACAACAACATGACGATAGCACAGCTACATACACAAAAGAGGACTTCCAGAACTGCTTCAAAAAGTGGCAAGGATGATGGGATAAGTGTGTTCAGAGGCAGGCGGAGTATTTTCAGGACTAATGGCAATGTGAGGCTGGGAGTTAGCTCAGTTAGTAGACTGCTGCTCTGCAGTCTCTGAGGTCGAGTTTGATTCCCAGCACTGCAAAAATGGGAGAAGGATGTGGCAATCCATTCCCAAGGGAATCCTGAAACAGCCATTGAAAACCCTATGAGGGTCGCTATGAGTTGGACACGACTCTATGGCACCTAACAACAACAACAATGGCAATGTGTCTTCTGTAAGAAAAGATTTTAAACTTAAACATTCACCATATCTTGATCAAACCTCATATGCTCCCCATTCAGGTTAACACTTGAGTTGTAATTTCTTTTTTTTTTTTTTCAAACCTTGGCTGCAAAGAAGCTAAAAGCTAGGTATTATACATACGTGTGTGTGTGTTTGCAATACATGGGGGTTGAAGCC
>VMDO01020773.1:0-36832 GCA_007922755.1 Pedetes capensis
AGAATTCAAAGTTGTGAGGAGAGTGGACGATATTTTGGAACAGATCCTATGGAGAGGAAGAAAACAGCCACAACATCAAGGGCTCAGTTGAGGCTGGCAGACATAAATTTACAGTGGCATCAATTATCCGAAGGCGTGATTATTTCCTATGGTGCGTGTATCTGGGGATAAGCATAGAGAATTCTGACGGGAGAGCAAACTGAAGTGGGAAGCCAAGGCTATTGCTAAGGGAATAAATAATTCACTTAAGAGTCAATAGGTACATGCAATAATTAGGCGAAGTACAGAAAATTATAAAATATGAGCATTCTGCTTTGTAGATTTTTAACAATAGCTCAGATCATCTACAGGAGGAAAAGTCATTATTCTAGGACTAATTTTGGTTTATGTAATCCAAGGTAAAATAAATACTGTATTAATACTAAAATGAGGCTGATTTGTTTTTATTCATATGTACTGCCAATAACCTGATTGCTGTTTGTCTCGGCATGCAGCAGGAATTTGAATATTGAAAGGGGACTCAAGGAACACTTACTGAGTATCTTGACTGTTTGATGTGTATATTGCTTTTCATCTATTTTATATAATGGACAGAAGTGAAATTCTTCTGCTCAGCTTTTATGCTTATGATGAAATATTAGTCTATTAATTATTATCTATATATCTATATAGATATATAGATATCTAAAAAATACCTTGTTCGTCCTACAGCATAGGTAGGTATGTTTTATACAGGCACAAAGGAGTAAAACACATATATCCACTCATACCAAACATACTTTTGCTATTTTGACTACTTCCAGATTTATTGATGAAGATGAAATAGTCCATTGAAACTATTGATGCACCAGTTCCTAAAACTTGAAACATCTACTTATTCAAAACACAATTTCCTTCTATTTTAAATAACTATGAGCCTGACATGGTGGTACACACCTGTAACCCCAGCACTGAGGAGGCTGAGGCACGATGGTCAATGTGGGTTCAAGGCCAGGCTGGTCTACATAGAGAGTTCCAGGACAGGTTGGGCTACACAGTGAGACTCTGTCTCAAAAAAAAAAAAAAAAAAAGGTTAATTAATTAATTAATTAATTAAATAACTATGTATAATATTTAGGATAAATTTTTGCATAAGTAAAGGTGAAATCAAATATATATTGTCAAAGTAAATATAATAAGTGCTAACTAATCACTCACTTTGGGAGAAGGACCTGGCAACCCCCTCCCAAAAGTCAATCTGCCACTGAAAACCCTATGCACAGCAGAGAAGCACTGACAATAGTGTTTCCCCTGTTGTACAGAGGGTCGCTATGAGTTGGATACCGACTCGACGGCACCTAACAACAACAACAACAATCACTCACTATAAAAATTGCTCAATTATTTTATTTTATTACTTATGAATTGAAATCACCAGAAAAACCTTTGCAATTTAAGATATTTGTCTTTATAAAAAGTAACTAACATATATTAGAAAACAACCTGTTGTAATTATTTTTATTAATTACTAACCATTCTGCCCAATAAAAATTAAATGTGAAATGACAGCATGACATGAAATATAACATAAATCTTTTGGTGATGTATTTAGGGAATATATATATATATATATATATATATATATATATATATATATGCAGGTTTTCCAGGTTCCTTTGCAGATATACCTAAGCTTCAAATGCCTGTTTTCCTTGTAATTCCTTAATAGTATACTATCTTTAGTAAACTTATTTTATGCTCTCTATCATAACTCCTGGGTTGAGAATAAATTCTTCTATATGCCGGATACAAGGACTCGGGTTTTGCTCCCAAACTCTGAGGTAGGTGAGGGAGTTTTCTGAGGCTGACAGAGTTGGTATCTGGTTCTTGGTATCAGGAAGAACTGGAGGCTAGTTTGATTTCACTCTCTGGCCATCTGGTGTTGCGTCTCTGGGACATTCTGACATTGGGGCCTTGTCTAGGGGCCCTTTATTCTCAGTCAGGTGCCCAATAAATAGCTTTTGAATGAAATAATAAATGGAGAAACTTTCCACTATTGGGAGTAAAAGAAAAAGGGAGGGTAAGATATTTTAGGCAAGATTTTTAGCAGGAAGGTGTGTTTGAAAGTGGAATGCCTGAGATATGTAATGAGATGATAAAGAGACAATCTTGACAAGAAACTGATAGATTCTATTAAAGGAAAAATGCACAATTAACTTCATTCATTCATTTAGCCTTGGAAGATTCTGACACCTAGAGAAATTAAACATTTTGCCCAAGGTCACACAGTGAATAAGAGGCAACATAAGGATTGTCACAGCTGTTAGACAAAAGATTCTGAGCTCTTAACTAAATGGGCCAGTGGCAGATCACAAAGATGGTAATCAGGGAACCTGGTTCTGCTGCCTAATTCTGTAGCTAATTATCTATGGCCTCAGGCAAGTTAGTCATTATCTTGTGCCTCCATTTCTTTATCTCTCACAAGTTGTTAAAAGAGACTATCTTACTTCCTGCCCAGGACTGAGGAGATCCAAGAGTCTAGAGTCGCAAATAAGAGTTAATACTATATACGTTGATACTATTGTTATTACTGTTAATTTCAGTGCTGAAATAGCTCCCTGATCACGGGTAACTGAGGTCTTAAATACCTTAAAAGTAATATGACTCAGTAAGATGTGCTTAATTCCAACTATAGAACAATAAAGACACCTTTAAAACTATTTAAATTTAAAATAAATTGTAAAATCTGCTTTTCAAAGTTGCAGGATATCTGCACAATCAACCCTGCCCCTATTAAGCTGCATCATCAGCCCTGGTTTTTACTTACATACACTACCAGTGACCTAAATGCCTTCTTCAACCCTTATTTAGAATTCTACTTTATAGCAAATTACCATCTCTTCTCTTGAGGTGAGCTATTTTAATCTATAGGTGGTAGTCTAATGTAGTTTAACTTTCAAGTGGAAGAATCAGAGTGTATTACCTTTACTTCCCAGAAGACTCTTTCATGTATGTGGGTTATCCATCCACTCCCAAGGACAATACTCTATTATTTCAACCAATGTGAAGAACCACATTCATTATTCTAGAACAACTCTACTGTTGTATCATTTACTTAGGCAAGTGATCACTTACTCTGTATTCAAGGTGCTTTTGTGGTTGTTTTTTTCTTGTTTGTTTTTCTGATTATACAGGTGTTCCAAAGTTCCTTTCTGTTTTACATATTCAAATAACATGCCAACAAATTTAAATGTGAGTTTTTCCACAAGAATTAGACATCATCACATTTAGAAGCCATAATAATGGCAATATTTATTTCTGATTTGAATTGTTTTATTTGCCCAGTATCAATGCCTCTTTATTTCTGGTTATGACAAACCAATTTTCTTATGAAAAAAATAGTATTGTATCATTAGCACTATCAGTTGGGAAAATGAAGCCACCAGATATATTTTAAGAGAATTATGTTTTATACTAGAAAATAAATGCTAATAACATCACTGAATGGGCTAAGAGGAGATGGAGTCAGGAGGACTCTACTAATACCACTTAGCACACACACTAACATCGTGATCCAGGGATCAGGATGTCACATCACACAACAAATCCTCTCAACTCAAGCTGATGACTCAACAACAGCTGATGACTAAGCAATGAATTCTTACTAACACAACAAGTACAGTGGGCTTTTGAGGTTCAGGATTTCACATTCTTTCTTGGGGTGGGGGAGCAGGAAGTATCTTCCATGTTCCATTCCTCCTACAGATCAATTACATACCAAGGGCAGAACATTTTGTAACTGGAAAATTTGTAGCAAGGAATCTAGAAGTGTAATTTTTAGCATCTCTGCCTCTTCTAAACATAAAAGTTTAATTAAGGGTAATGAATGAATGCCAATTGCTATAACATTTATCTATATTATCATTTGAGAACTTATATTTTGCTAATTCAACACCTACACACACATCCATTTATTTACACTTAAAAAAGGACAAATAAGCCCGGTGCGGTGGTGCACGCCTATAATCCCAGTGACTCGGGAGGCAGAGGCAGGAGGATTGCAAGATCGAGACCAGAGGCAGTCTGAGTAACTGAGCGAGACCCTGTCTCAAAAAAGTAAAAAAATGGGCTGCAGGTGCACCTCAGTGGTCCAGCACTTATAAAGGATGCAAGTGCAGGCCCTAGGTTCAACACCAGTACCACCAAAAAAAAAAAAAAAAAAAAAAGTGTTGGGGGCAAATAAAATGAGAACAGAATATGTTTCTACCATATGTAAACTATCCCAAGAAGGCAAATATGTTTGTACCTAATATAACCTGTTCCCTCAATATCATCTATCACTCAGATCAATCCTGGAAAACATTTATTTCTCTCCATAAATCATAATCCCATCACAATTTGCTTGTGATCCCAAGAAGCAATTATAATCACTATTAACATACCTTTCATGAAATGTAAGGGCTAGAAGAAAAGAAAAATGAACACATTCATCACATAGCCAGAAGGAAAATATGAGTAACTACCTTATTCTTCTGCTTTAACAAGATAGTAGATAATGGTTGGCAGTCATGGATTTTTTTCTCCATAATCAACTGCATTTTCCTTTTGTTCTTATCTAGTACCTCAATTATTTGGGAATCTATAACTAACAACATAACAGAAAACTTCATTCCTGCTGGCTTTAAAACATTGCTAAACTTTTGTATATAGATGCATTAACGTTCTAGGGCTGCCTTAAGAAAATACCACCAACTGATAGCTTAAACAACAGAAATAAGTTTTCCATAGTTCTGGAGGCTACATGTCCAAGATGAAAGTGCCATCAAAAATGGTTACTGGTAAGGCCACTCTTCCTGCTTGTAGCTGCCTTCTCACCATGTCTTAACATGGCCTTTCCTCTGTACACATGTGGAGATCTCTCATATCTCTCCTCTTCTTTTGAGAACACTAGCCCTTTCAGATTACAGATCCCTGTAACATGACTTAATTACCTCTTTAATAGCCCAATATCCAGCAGTAACACTGGGGATTAGGACTTTGACATATGACTTGTGGGGGGGCACACAGTTCAGTTCATTAAAGTAAGTTTTTTGCAGCAGTCCACTTTACTCCTGTTTCCATTTGGTAGCAGTAACTCCATTTTCCCTGATAATAAAGGTCAGTAACTTTGAAGTAACTAAAAGGTGAAGTGATATTTCAGTGCCATGAAGAGTATGATATAACACAATGATATTTTAACTTTCAGTTCAATTGAGTCATTATTAATCTTCTGATGGAATAACTTACTTCTTGTATGCTAGGAACTCCAAACCAGCAATCTCCAAAGCCATTGTGAATAGAAGGAAAGAATTTTTGAGAGTAAAATTAGCAGTTATGTAGGTATGTGGTCTTCACACTTCTAAACCTTTGTTGCCAGTCAAATGGAAGTATGAACAACAAAACTAGGCATAGTTTGAAGTACTTTCTATATACAGAACCCAAGGACTGAAAAGTAATTCTTACAACAGATTCCATAATTATGTCTTCAATAGTCTTTTCAATTTTCTGTAAGGCTAGTTATTTCAGAGTGATGAGTTACCATGAAACAGTGACTTAATTTGTCATTACTTAATTTCTTTTACTATAAAATGACATCCTTACTCAGAAAAAAAAATACTGTGTGGGATATTGTAGAAGTGTATATGGAATTTTATTAGTCTTCAGGTTGTGTTTCTGGTAAAAAATATGTAGGCAGGAAAGGCAAACTTACAACCTGAATAAGTGACCATTTTATTGAGGGCAAATTGCTGTCTTCTCCATACAGAAACTGGTTCAATGTGCTGATATCCTTACAAAAATGGTGCAATGTTGAAGATCAGCTTTAGTTCTATTGTTGGAAGATTAGGTTCACCATTAAAGAAGTCAGGATGGAAAGCCCATATTTTTTCACCATGCCCAGCTTTCATCCATGTCATCTAAAAGAATTATCTCATGGATATATTAAGAAGCAGTGGAGGGATTAGGAAAGGATAAATTGCATCCACAGAAGAGCCTAATTTTTTTCTACTTGATTATTGAGCTCTCTCTATAACAGGAGATGTTTGATGATAATTCACATGTAAAATAGATATTCTTAGAGACTGATCCACTTTGAAAGTCAATCACATATAGATTGCCCATTTATCTTGTCACCACACCTCTAATTTCATTCTTCAAAATTTGAGACTATTTAATCAAACTGTTAATTCCTGCTCAGATTCTTCAATTTTTCTGATGATTATGTTTCCAAATGAAGTGGATTACAAGATAGTGCAATCTTCATTGGGAAGACTTTTCTTCCAGACAGAACCTCTCCTTTGTGGTGTTAGTAATGGCAGTCATCTAATTTTCACTGGCACCTGTGTAATGCTTAGAACCACTTGTAAATTGGTTTCCCACACTATCTTCTTTATTTTATAGGAAATAGGGAATCTTCAAGCAGTTTCTAATATGGATTTATGGAATTTGAAGAAAAGAGTGGGTTCACTGGGTGAGGGTAATAACCTACTCAATTTTTTCAGGGAAGTCTCAAACTCAGATATATATGTGTCACTTGTATTTCCTCATGTGGTGCTTCCATTCACAATAGCTTTATGGCATGATGTGCTGGTGTTCATCTGGTCAAGAATGGATGTAATCACTTGGTATCCCATCTCCCATATTCTTTTCTTACTAGGGATTGATAGGGAGGAAGAAAATAATTTCCATGGAGAAAACAGTTACTTACCAAAGAGTGCTATAACTTGAATGCTTATGTCCCCCTCAAATTTATAGGTTGAAAACACAAGTTTCAATATGTTGGATGATATTTAGAGATGGGGTCTTTTGGAGTCAATAGGGGGCTGACTCCCTGTGATGGGATTAGTACTCTTGTAAGAAGAGATGTGACAGATTTTTTCCTCTCTCTCTGCCATATGAAGATTCAGAAAGTTCCCTCTGAACACAAGGAAGAGATCTCTCCCCAGGAGCTAGATCATCCAGCACTTTAACTTGGATTTCTCAGCCTTCAGAATTGTGAGAAATACATATTTGTTGTTTAAAGTATATATAATGTTTTTGTTATAGCAGCCTAAATTGACTAAGACAGAGTACATGGCTTTGTTTTAAATTTCTAAGGGCTAATGTTCTAATAATCAACACCCGTGGAAGCAGCAGTCAAGAAATCAAAAGACTGATTGCCCTAGGAAAAGCTGTGGCAAAAGATCTTTTTAGAGTATTGAAAAGCAAAGATGTCACATTGAAGACAAAGGTGCATCTGACTCATGCCATGGTATTTTCAGTTGCATCATATGGTTGTGAAAGCTGGAGATTGAACAAGAGAGACAGAAAAAGAATTGATGCATTTGAATTGTGGTGCTGGAGATGTCTATTGAATATACCATGGACTGCCAAAAGAACCAACAGATCTGTCCTAGAAGAAGTGCAACCAGAGTGCTCCTTGGAAGCAAGAATGGCCAGACTGTGTCTTATATATTTCAGACATGTAGTCAGAAGAGATCAATCCCTGGAGAAGGACATCATGTTTGGGAGAGTGGCAGTTCAACGCAAAAGAGGAAAACCCTCCACCAGATGGATTGACACAGTGTCTGTAACAATGGGCTTAAACATAAATAAGATCGTTTGCCTGGCACAGCATTGGCAAGTGTTTTGATCTGCTGTACATAGGGTCACTATGAGTCGGACTCGACTCGATGGCACCTAACAACAACAATGTTCTGATTATTATAAAAGTGTTTAACACAATTGCATCATAAATTCTATCGCTATTGCATATATTATAAAAGAAGACCAAAGAAGTAGAGCTTTACAATGAAAAAGTTGGAGAAATTCTCATGCTTTTAGCCAAACTAGAATACCAACAGGTGTACATTTTACTTGGGAATGGATTTGAAGAGAGTAATACTTTGCAGGATATGTTGCCACTAACATCCAGCAAGCCTTTACTTCTTGAGTGAGAGTTTGTCCTGTCTGACTAAAGCATGTTAGGATGTTACCTCTCCTTTAACAGTAAGATTGGAAGTACATCATTTTCATTCAAATTTGCAGGAGAAATCATGCATACCAGTTGCTTTCTCATCCCTAATTTTATGAAAATTGCATAGTCCTGACATTCTGTAAGATATATCACCCACTATCTGGATTACATTAATCTAGATAAGTATCTAAGATCAATTTTGTTTTCTTTTCTGTAACATCCTATTGCTGGTTGCAAAATCCATCAACGTGCTAGAATCTATGAAGTAGTTCAGCAAGAGGTCAGGACTCCAACAGGAAAGTATTTTAAGAGAAAGATTATTGATAGAGTCGAGAAAAAAGACACCAAAATGATTTTGCTCTTCCTGCCAGGTGAAAAGCTATTCTCTTGCTCTCTGTCTTTCTCTCTCTCTCTTCCGTGTGTGTGTGTGTGTGTGTGTGTGTGTGTGTGTCTCCCTCTCTCTCCTCATTTTATCTCTCATTCAAAATAATGCTGTATACCAAGTGCTAGTATTTATGTTAATTTGCTCTAGTGTCTAGAAATCTATTTGCATTTGCAGTCATAACTTTAAACTGGATTAATGTATTTGTATATTTTATTCGCCTGAAATAATTTTTGTACAGGTCAATCAATTGTGTAAATGAGAGGGAATGTGATAGCTTTCCCTTCGTAATTCTTCCAGGAGTCCAATATCCTTTGGGGTTTGCGACTTTGGTAAGTGGTCTGAGTTTTGTTGGGATCCCCAGGTGGATAGAGTACCCCAAATATGGTTAACCATAGGAGCCCATCTAGCCCACTCAGAGGACCAATATTTATCCTCTGGGACAAGTGACCCTTACCCTATATC
Organism: Pedetes capensis; assembly: GCA_007922755.1. Taxonomy (NCBI): domain Eukaryota; kingdom Metazoa; phylum Chordata; class Mammalia; order Rodentia; family Pedetidae; genus Pedetes; species Pedetes capensis. The sequence continues at coordinate 8,820 of VMDO01020773.1, forward strand.
CGGGTCATTTGCTCCCACTGAATCCTATGAGGCAAGATTGCAACAAGTCACCTTTGCCATACAGCCTGATATCTCACTCTTCCTCCCTCCCATCAAGTGGGCCAAGATGGCACCCAAGGTGTGGTAGCATTTAAAGCCTGCTGGTGCCTGTTTGGTCATTTCTAATCCAACCCTGTTCTCCTTATTGCCTGGCTATTAGACCATATAAATTCTGAAGCTCAGGGATCAGCAGCCATTCTGAACACCATCTAAGAGAAGCTCACCAGGTCCTTGTGGTTCTTTAAGAGCCCAAGGCCCATTTACTTGTTCACGTAGCCCAGCCTTCAGCCTTCCTCTGACCTGTCTTCATCCTACTTCAATCTGTCTGCCACCTCTACTCAACCTCAACCTCTACAACACCCAGATATCCTGCACGACTACTTTGAGAGGCAAGACTCTGAGAGACAAGCCTCCAAGACTCAAGTGCAGGGCCTCCAAAGTGGAGAGGCCTGCTAGCTGGAAGAGCAACAACACCTGGGAGTCTCTGCCCCAGCGGTAGATACAGCAGCTGAGTGTTTCCCTTCTCCAACTCCCCTTTCCCCTCTCCCTAACCCTGCATTCCTTTCCCCTCTTTGTGAATAAACCCCTGTTCTTTTGTCTTGTGCATGACTCTCTTTTCTCTGGCCACAGCCTCACCACTGAGTACACTGTCAGGGCACCCACTTCTTGCTTCCACTTACAATGCAGAGAGAGAGAAACCCCAGAAAGAATATGACACAGATTAGTTCAGTTGGTAGAGTGCTTCTCCACTCTTTTTGAGGACCTCAGTTTGGTCCCCAGTACTGTGAAAATGGGAGAAGAATGTAGCAGTCCACTCCTAAAACAATCCTGAAAACAATCAGCCATTGAAAACCCTATGATTGCTATGAGCTGGACCTATGAGGATCACTATGATCGGGACTCAACTTGATGGCACCTAACAACAACAACAGCAGCAACTTTGTAAGTCTTTGGTTCACAGAGGTTTATACTTGGAAAGTTGCAGGGTTTGTTTGTTTTGTTTTGTTGTTATTGCTGTTTTGTTTTGTGACAGAATCTCACTAGGTAGCCCAGGCTGGCATAGAAATCACAGTTCTCTTGCCTCAGCTTCCTTGGTCCTGGGATTGTAGGTGTGTTTACCATTTCTGGCCTCCACTTGGATCTTGATAACAAACACAAGCCTCACTCTAAGATTAAGAGAGCAAATATGGGATTCTTCTAGTTGTCAAGTATATCTAACATAAATGTATTCAAGAACTGAGAAATGCCTAGAAGTTGATCAAGTTTTGGGATACAGAATTAGTTCAGAATTTACCACTAATCCTTCATAATTTCATAGTGTTACTATTGAACCACAGACATGTTGTAGGTCTTCCTGGTTCCTAGTAGCTCAAAGTATATGTTCAAAACTCTCTGAAATTTTTATTATACCTGTAGTGTTTGATTCCACTGCTAATTTGGTACAGATCCATTTACTGAACTCCATGAAGAATATTTGTCATAGTTTTACCTGTGACAGCAACTATAGCCCTCCCTCATTGCTTGGGAACTCTTTATTAAAGTGTCTTTGTTTGTAAATTTGTAAAGTTAAGAACTGAATACAGAGGTGACTCTCCATTTCTCATTTAAAATGACTAAATTGGGGTTTCTTTGCTTCATAACTAGAGTTTCTTTTACAAAAAATATCTTTTCTTTATTTCCATTTTATAAATATTTTCATTTTCAGGATGCCCATTAAGTAGACACTATCTAAGACCTTTCATTATAGCCTTAGCCCAAATTGCTGTAGTTTGTTAAGAAACAACATGTGACCTTGATCACTGTGGAGGAGAACAGAATAATTCATGTGCTGATGGATTAGAGTTGGAGACATTAACATGAATTAATGTTGATCTTAATATAGATACAGGTGATCAAATATGTAAATGTATGTAGATTTTGATATATGTAAGAGTAAGAGAGAAGGACCTGGCAGCCCACTCCTGAAACAGTCAGCCATTGAAAACCCTCTGAATAGCAGAGAAACACTGACTTAGTGCATGGCATGGCCCAGTGTCAGAAAGTGTTTCATTCTTTTGTACATAGGGTCACTATGAGTTAGACCCAACACAACATCACCTAACGGTAACGGCAACAAAAGTTAGGAGAGGGATATATAAATCTTTTATCGTTCAGCTGAGATGACTTACAACAGTGGGACTAACTAGTTCTTAGATATTGGTTTCTAAAACTATTCTCTAATTAAAGGAACCAAGTATCCTTAGAAAAAAGACTAACCCTAAAATTCAATACAAAGTGTACAAATGGTCTGGGAACATCTGTAATACCAAGAAATAAAAATGTGGTCAAGATGAAAAGCTGAAAAAGAAATTTTTAAAAATCCTGAATTAATGGTGTCTTTGTAGTTTGGATCCTGAATGCCCATCAAAGCCCCATATGTCAAAGTCTTGGTCCATGAGGTGATGTTATTTGGAGATGGTAGGACCTTTAGGAGGTAAGGCCTAATGAGAGATTCACAAGTCATCATGAATATGACATTGAAAGTGATTGTGGGACTGTGGGCCTTTCTTCTTTCTTTGCTCTCTTCCTTGTGAGGTAATAAATGATTTTACCCTGCCATATGCTTCTGCCATGACTTGTTGCCTTGCCACAAACCCAAAGCAATGAGGCCAAATGATTATGGACTAGAAACTACAAAACTGAGTCAAAATAAACCTTTTCTCTTTTTAAGTTTATAATCTCTGATATTTTGTTATAACAACAGAATGCTGATGAATACAGTATATGTTAAAGGGCACAAGAAAGAAAGTAAAGAACTTCCAAAGTTCAATGCTAAACAATATGAGTAAAAACACAGCTAAGTATGGTTAGGATTATAATCCAAAGTATAAAATAAAGTCTATGAGCCCCTACCAATAAAAACAAACAATTGGATAAATAGTACAAAAAGGAAAGAATAGGAAAATCTCTCATTCAAAAGAATTCCAAACAATTTGTTTCATTAAATAATGCCCTCAATGTAATAGAACAAAACTCCCCATTCCTTAAGTGTGGGATATACATGTAGTCTTCCTTCCAATATGTGCAGTTTAGAAAGTACAAGTAATTTAAATTTTACAGAAATCTAACACCTATTATCTCAGGCAGATGATCAAGGTCAATATTAGCAGTGGCAAGCCATGTTGATTAGATGTACTATTGATATGATGTGATAAAAATGGCACTTTGCATATTTAATAGTCCTGTCCAAAACATTTTTTCATGATGTAATCATGAGGAAAAGTTCTGACAAAGCTAATTGAGGGGTATTTTATAAAATACCTAAGTACTACTCCTTAAAATCGGTCAAAGTTTATCAAAAACAAGGGAAATTGGAGAAACTTTCACAGTGTAGAAGACCCTAGGGTGACATGAAGTCTAAGCATCATGTGGTATCCTGGGTAGAATTCTGGAGCAAAAAAAAAAAAGTGAAAATAAAAAGAATTTGAAATAAATACAGACTTAATTAATAATAAAGTATAAATATTGATCAATAAAACATGTACTACACTAGCTTAAAGCATTACAAATAGGGATAACTAGATGTGGAGGGGCATTCCTTTTGCAATGTTCATGTAAATCTCAACTTATTTGTGTAAATAACATTTACTCAAAGAAAGTAAAATTTGTTGGAAGTTTGAGCATACTGAAGTCAGGTAATATGCATTTGCACAAAACCATGTTAATATCACAGGATCAGAAAGCTTCTGCAGCATGTAGCATTCTGTTTCTCTCCTGCTTAACATTGAAATACCACCAAATTTGCTCTTTTCATTAACATGTCCCACCTTTTTGTTCTTAGAAGTGGGGGGCACAGTTGGGAGATAATCTTTGGCAAACTTCTTCCTTCCAAGCTTCCCTCAAGTGCATATGATGAGCAACATATTATTCAAAAAATTGTTAAGAGAATCTCTAAAACATGGACTTAGCTTTGCTGGCATTTCCCAGGAGGATAGAAAGTACCCTAACATGGGAGATCCCTGGGGCCCTTTTAGTTTCCTTAGAGGACCCAGCTCTATCCTCCAGGGCAGCTGACCCTTATCCTACATCTGGGTCACTTGCCCCTATTCAACCCTGTGGGGCAAGATGGCAAAGCGTCACCTTTGCCCTACATCCAGGTACCTCACTCCTACCCCTCCCATCAAGTGAGCCAAGATGACAATGGCCAGCTCAGGTTTCCCTGCAACCTATTGACTGAGCCCCATCTGCCTCCTCATTGGTTAAGCCCTTGCCCTCATGCTGCCCATGAGCCCATCCCTGATTGGCCAGCTGTCATTCCTTGACAGTTGGAGGACAGTTGGCCTAAGGGAATAAAATGCCCAGACCCCTGAGCCCAACAGCTCATTCGACCTCCAACCAGAATCAGTTTGCTTGTCCTCTGGCCCCATAAGGACCAGAAGCCTGCTCTAGCCTGACCCACTTAGCCTTCATCCTACCTTTTGTCTACCTTCATCCTTCATCCAGCCTGCCACCATCCTCAACTCTACCTGCCTTCCTGTGTCCACCAGATTTTCTCCTTCTTCTCTCCAATTCATCAACCAACGGATTGAGTGCTTCAAGAGGCAAGCCTCCGAGAGTCTAGCTCAGTGCCTCCAAAGCAGCAAAGACTGAGGACCAGATGAGCAACAACACCTGGGAGTCCATGCCCCAGTGGCAGGGATAGCAGCTGAGCACCTTCCTCCTCATCTCCCTTCCCTGTCTTAACCACCTACCCCTTTCCTATCCCTGCAAATAAACCTTCCTTGTTTCAACACTCCTGAATGTGATGCTCTGTTCCCTGGCTTTAATTCTTTGCAGGGTGCAAGCGTTGGGGCACCCAGTTGCACAACACAATGCAGAGATTCACAGGTTCAAGTCCAACCAACTCCTCAACATAGCTTTACATCTACAGAAAGGAAATATAGTTAGAAAATGGCTAACATGCATGATAGTTGTGTTAATTACCCAACCCCAACATATCTCCCTTATTCATAGTAGATAGTATTTTGGGTGAAATTTATCATTTTCATTCTAATTCTAGAAGTGTGGGTACAGCATCTGTCTAAGTAAGATATTCTACTTCTGTAAAGAAAAGGCTAAACAGGTCACTTGAGACCCAATTTTAGGATTTGAGTTGCCCTATCTGGGCATGTGGCAAAAGCCAAGAAGTCATAGCCACAAGATAAAGAAAAGTAAGACATTATTAAAATTTTGGTTACATTTTGCCTGAAGTTAGCCTTGCCTTTGTCTTTTTCATTCCAAGTAAACTAGCCAATATCTCTTTATTTAAGTATGTTTGAATCAGTCAACTCATAACAAAAAAACCCTATTTTTAATAGAAACCTAGATTTCTTGATGTTTTGTTGCAAATTTTCAGACCTACTGCAGAATTGAATGGGCAAAGTGACTTTAGAACAAAGTGAATCTCTTTATCTTCCTTATGTATTAGCAAAATAGCAGCTTAACATTGTTTTACCTTGAAATTAGAGCAAGTATTTAAAAGTTGGATTATTAGGAGATTTGATAGAACTATCTCAATACATTTAGATATGTTTATTTTTTGTAGCCTACAGTAGCATCCAGTCATTATACAAAAAGGAATTAGTGGATGACCAACCATTTCAAGAGATTGCATGTGAGCAGAAACCAATGTTATTGAAGTCCTAAGTGGAAGCTTCCTTTAGGGAACTGGTGAAACACAAGTTTCCAGGAACTGATGGAATACCAATAAAGATGTTTCAACAAACAGATGCAGCACTTGAGGTGCTTACTTGTTTATGCCAGGAGATTTGGAAAACAACTGCCTGGAAGACAACCATATTTGTACCTATTCCCAAGAAAGGGGATCCAAATGAATGTGGAAACTATTGAATTACATCATTAATATTACACACAAGCAAAATTTTACTAACAATCATTCAAAAGTGACTACAGCAGTATATACACAAGGAATTGCCAGAAAATCAAGCCAGATTCAGAAGAGGGCGGGGAACCAGGAACATCATTACTGACATCAGATGGATATTCGATTAGCCCAAAGCAGAGAATACCAGGAAGGTGTTTATCTATGTTTTATTGACTATGCAAAGGCATTTGATTGTGTGGACCATAACAAATTATGGAAAATACTGCAAAGAATGGGAATACCAGAGCACCTAATTATACTCAGGAGGAATCTGTACATGGACCAGGAGGTAGTTGTTTGAACAGAACCAGGAAACACCACTTGGTTTAAAGTCAAGATAGGTGTGTGTCAGGTCTGTATCTTTTCACTATACCTCTTCAATCTCTATGCTGAGCAAATAATCCAAGAAACCAGACTTTTTGAAGAAGTATACAGCATCCTGATTGGAGGAAGACTCATTAACAACCTGTATTAGGCAGGTGACACAATTCTGCTTACTGAAACTGAAGAGGATTTGAACCATTTACTGATAAGGATCAAAGAACACAGTCTTCAGTGTAGATTGTGCCTCAGCATCATCAAAACAAAAATCCTTACAACTGGATCAGTAAGCAACTTCATGATAAGTGGAGAACAGATTGAGCTTGTCTAAGATTTTGCTTTACTTGGTTCTACAATTGATATTTGTGGAAGCAGCAGTCAAGAAATAAAAGACACACTGTAATGGGAAAAGCTGTGGCAAAAGATCTCTTTAAAATATTGAAAAGTGAAGATGTCTCATTGAAGATGAAGGTGTGCTTAACTCCTGACATGGTGTTTTTAATTGCATCAATATGGTTGTGAAAGCTGGACACTGAATAAGGGAGACAGAAGAATTGATCCTTTTGAATTATGGTGCTGAAGACAAATATTGAATACACCATGGACTGCCAAAAGAACAGATCTGCCCAGAAGAAATGCAACCAGAGTGCTCCTTGGAAGCAAGGATAGCTAGATTGCATCTCATGTATTTTGGGCATATAGTCAGGAGGGACCAATCCCTTGAGAAGGACATAATGTTTTGGAGAGTGGCAGATCCACACATAAGAAATGGAAAACCTCAACTAGATGGATTAACACAGTGTCTGCAACAATGGGCTTAAACATAAACTTGATTGTGTGCCTGGCATAGACCTGGGAGTGTTCCATTCTGTTGTACATAGTGTTGCTATGAGTTGGACCTGACTTGATGGCACCTTACAACAACAACCTCTTGAACAAATTTCTAAAAATGTAGCTCACCTGAAAGTTGAATGTAAGAAAATACAGAGTTAAAAAACGGGCAATTTCTTCATAAGACCAATGGTAAAAAAAAGTGCTAAAAGTTAATCTTTGAGAATTGGAAGAATAGAAAATTATGGGAAAAACAAGACTGAATAACGGAACTCCTTTCTGTTATATTCATTAAAGTAGCACCATTTGCCTCAAACTTAAACTGAGTAACAGATTACACGTGACTTTACCTATCAAGTTAATGCTTTCAGTTGATTCTGAGTCAGATTTTAAGATGGAAGCCATTGAACTGAGAGCTAGGGAAGGATCAGATCAAAAATATTTAGCTAAATAACAGAACTCCTCCATCTGCTTTTCTAGGATGCAGTCTCTCCAGCATCATGCAGTAGCCCACAGAATTGAAAAACTGCTAGTATAAAGAAAGCCTGAGAGAATTTTGCATTTGTTTTTGTTTTTGAAGCAAGTTTTACTGTTACAGAACCATCAAGCCCAGAAAACAGAAACTTTGAAGTTCTCAGTCACAGATGAATATTTCCAAGCCTCTAAACCCACACTCAAATGATGGTAGCTCTCTAACAGTGCTCTCCAGCAGAAGAATACTGATTATGTCTATTTGGACAATCCACAGAGAACAATGGGCAAAGAAAATCCTCCAAAAGAAAAGAATTAAGAAAAATATTTTAGTTGTCCAAGAAAATCTCTTCACCTGCAGAGCTCAAAGTTTTTACTTTTTCTCAAAGAATATCACTGATCCTTATAAACAAATGATTCTCTACTGTTTCTTATTCCTTTTTTCCCAATGAAATTTACTACTATATGACTCTGAGTCATAATGTGGTAAGTGCTGGATAATTTTCTATGTATCATGGGTTTCTGAGTCTGGAGGAGCTTCCTCTGAATCTGACATAAGTGTAGGGAAATTAATTTAGGGATTCTTGATTTGGACTAGGATACAGTAACTGAATAAAATTTTGTATTGAGGATGCAGTCACTTTCAGTGCATGGTATCAATTATTTCCACTTTAAAACTTGAATTACAAGATGAAAAGTGCATCCCTGCATGCTTCTAAGCTTCTAAGGACTGTAATGGTTACTCAACAACCATAATTCTGCCTTATGTAATGTAATGTCTTTAAGCATTCCCCTTTGGGAAGTCTGTCTCCCTTTCTCTCCTTCACACGATATGTATGGAAAGGACTCTATATGCCATCTCTGAGGATAGCCTCAGAGCTATTTAGTCAAGCCTGTAATCACAGTGATTGGTTCAAGAAGGGCCCATTGCTCAAGTGAAGTCAGTCTTGAAGTTTATATAAAAAATACATCTTATAGAAGCGTATGATGGCAGAACTCAATCATTGAGGTGCTTGAATCATCATTTTTATTGCTGTGACAGTGATCTACTTCCTGTGTCAAGTCTATGAATGGAAGTACAGCCAAATAATGATGAAAGAAATGGCATCACAATAAGGTCTCCTAGATAACTATGGCCAATGCTTATTAACAGATTTTTTGATGTTCTTTTAAAAATCTATTTCTTTTTGTGATTAAGCTATTTTGAGTAGGAATTTTTTTTTCCTTCGGTTGAAACAATCTTAATTCATGCATTTATACATCAGTTAGCCATAACAGATTTTTAAAAGTATAATATTATCAGAGGGCTGGGATTTAGCTCAGTGGGTAGAGCGCTGCGCTGCAGTCTCTGAGGCCCCGAGTTCAATTCCCAGCACCACAAAAATGGGAGAAGGGCCTGGCAATCCACTCCTAAGGCAATCCCGAAACAGTCAGCCATTGAAAACCCTATGAGGGTCGCTATGAGTTGGATACCGACTTGACAGCATCTAACAACAACAACAACAATATTATCAGAAGAATATCTATTTTTTATAATTGTTTTTTCTTAGAACATGTGGATGAAGGTGTCAACATTTGTCCTGAAAGTGGTATAGTTATGCCTGGTTATATCATAGAAGAGAGAGTATATGTCATTCTACAGACAATTTATTCCCAAATGTGATTATAAGGTTGTATGTAAAATAGAAATATTTAGGAGATTTGGAAATCATTATATAATTACAGTACCTAATTAGTTCCTATTTTCAGGATAATTCAGTATATGATCAGGGTGAAATCAAAATAGAATATGCTTATATGTTTGCATAAGAAAGCTTTGACCCTGTCATTAGAGCTTCAGTAGATTGTGTGATTCTTAATAATCTGAAATGCTTTCATTTCGCAATAATGAAAGTGATCAAAATATGAAGAAATAAAATCCATTTTTATTTTGGATGCCACTATGTTTTTCTAAAAGCAGGTAGAATATAAATAGTATTTCCAAACAAATAAAGCAGAAAAAACCTGCAAATACATAAATAATTCTTCATCTCAGAAATAGGGATATAATTACCTTAGACTGGAAGGAGATTCTTTCCAGATATTTGATAACTGCTGAAAAATAGCTATATCTATCAATAGCAACAGAAGTTATTATTAGTTAATAGCTTAATTAGGATCAGTGAAACATAGTCTAGATTCATGATAAATTTACTGAATGATATAAATCACTCACTCCAAAAGATATAATAAATATGTTCAAAACGTATTAAGAAACAAATAGTATTCAACTACTAAAATATTGTATTTTTTTGTCCTCATAAAATTATTACATTCAATTCTTCAAATTCATACTTTCTCCCTTTTTGGCTTTGTACTTAATCTAAAAACCATATTTTAGAGACAAGCTATGATAATTCTCCCCTTTCCTGTACATAAAGAAGGGGATTTCTGCTGCCACTGTGTAACATCTAAAGTGCTGATTAGGGCAGTGAGACTCCACAGATGAGGAAATAGATGACCTACCTGAGGTAACCTCTGCAATTAGGAAATCTGCTGAGATCAATTAAGGCTGGGTTATAAATGGAAAAGAGTTACCCACATCTCCTATTTTTGCTGCCCAGAATTGAGCTTCAGAGAGATTACTTTAGCTAGAAACCAATGACCTGCAAAAATGTACTTGAGACTGAAACTGCTTTGACTGGTCATGATAATCTTCTAAGTAATAACCTCTTTGATTTACCCCCCCCCCCCAATTGAGAATCCTACTGGCTCACATACTGGAGACATTGCTAGGGAAATGAGTCAATAAATTAAAAATTAAACTAATACTTTTACTTAAAATGGATGAAAGAAGTATATAGGGCACATAATAAAAGGGCTGACATGATGGTGTTTTAACTTTATTAATGTACAAGAAATGGTCTGGATAATTCTAAGTTGACATAATGATTTCTTAGACCTAAAGAATAACCTTTCCTCTTTTATTTTCCTTTCATTTAAGAAGATAAGATGCATTAAAAGTAGACAACCTGCCAACATTTTAAAATCCTATTAAGGTATATTCTGGTTAGAATATAGCCCTGTAATGAGTAATGAATGAATGCTGTATTCCTAAGCGAGTTATTTGTACACAGGGAATATCTTTTCTCTCTCGTTCTGTGTGTGTGTGTGTGTGTGTGTGTGTGTGTGTGTGTGTGTGTGTGTGGTACAGGGGGTTGAACCCACGGCCTCGTGCTTGCATGCTTTGCAAGTGCTGTACCACTGAGCTACACCCCCCAGCCCATTTTTTTACTTTTTGAGACAGAGTCTTGCTAAATTACACAGACTACCTCCAATCTCGAACTTGCGATCCTCCTGCCTTTGCCTCCCGAGTCTCTAGGATTACAGGTGTGAGCCACCACAGCCAGCACACAGAGAATATCTTAAATCCTGGAAGAATTTAATTATGATGAGGGAAAGTTTTCCTTCACATAGCCTATCATATTATTTTATTGTTTAATTTTTATCACAGTTTATTAAAAGTTTAGAGTATTATAAGCTGACTTAGATGACTGTATTTTTTTTTTCTGGTCAAGTCATAAAAGTCTAACTAAAACTTTAAATACTTTTCATCACAAAAGAATGATCTGGGCCTTGTATCTTTCAGAATAACAACATATCTTCAGGGAAAGATTTCCTAGGACCAAATAAAATATTCTTATTTTATAATATTTACCATACATTTTAGAATAAATATTTATTTTCTTCATTCTGAAACTGATAGGAGCTATCTCTGCTAATAGTGATTAGCTTACAGAGATTTTCACAACTTCATAAATGTGAGATTAGAAAATGTCCTTTTGCTCTATAAGCAAAGAATGAAGATGTTTTCCAGCAACTATATTTTATAAACTCACTTTATTCTGAATTCATATAGGAAGGTGCAATACACCTGACCTTTGAAGTTCCGTGATGCTAATTCAATAAATATAACATTTTAATTTATTACATCAGAATATGCAAATGGATCACAGATACAATGTTTGTCAAGTACAACAATCTATAACTTAAAAATACCTTTACTTTAAAACCTTGCCTTGACTGACTTACATTCTAATCCACTGTGTAAATATACACCTTTTGGCTGGGCACAGTAAAACATGCTTGTTATAACAGCAACTCAGGAGGCTGAGGCAGGAGGATTGCAGGTTCTAGGCCAAAGGCAGCCTGCTACATATAGGGAGATCCTGTCTCAAGATAAAAAAAGTAAAAATGGGCTGGGGCTGCAGTTCAGTGGTAGAGAACTTTTAAAATATGTCCCAAGGCCTTGTGTCCAACCCCAAGTACTGCAATAATAATAATAATAATAATAATAATAATAATAATAATAATTTTTACTATGTATAAATGAGAATTTATTTTTTGAAAAAAGTAAAACAGAAGACATGATTTCTTTTGCATACTGTGTGTACATCCTTGAGATTTCAGATTGTCATCCAAATAAAATCATCTGGTTAGCATCAGATGTAAACAGACACTATGCAATGTACTATAGCAAATAATGTGAGCACAAACCCTAAAGTGTAAATGAAAATAGACTCTGGTTTCTTATGTTGGCTTGAATATGTTTGGAGTGAGTTGATAAATAGGTTGGAACATTTAAAATACGTGATCATATCTTAAATGCTACCACGTATCTATGTTGTCTCTTCCTCTGCCATTTACAGTAAAACGATCTGCTACAAATACTATTCCAAATGTATCATTTTTCATCACGGAATACATTTTTTAAAGAATCTCAGTTTTTTAAGTGTATGTTTTTCTACTGCTGATATTCATACACAATGGCTAAAGATATATGTGTGTATGTGCATGCATGCAAAGTAGGGAAGCAAGCAGGAAAAAATTATTAGCTATATTTATTTTGTATTTAACCTCCCAGAGCTTCAGCTTTCTTGAATAAAGTGTATTTGATTTTGCTGGTTTCATGGTAATTTGCTTTAGTCTATGCAGGTAGATATTTCTTTAACACATTTTCAATTGCTGATTTATTTAATAACAATGAATACTTTTTAAAATAAGTGGTCGAGTACAATTCATTTTTTAAGCAATTTTCCTGACTAAGTTCTTTGCCTCAGATTTTATTCTTTATATGTCCTTAATGTACTGATCACAAACACACAAACACAAGCACATATCCCTGTTAAACCTTTTATTTTTCCAAATTTCTAATTGATCAATATTTCCAAATTTCTAGCTGATTAGATATGGGTTTTAAAAACATGTTGTGGTAATACATAAAATTATGCCATTGGTTCCAAAATAAGAATAAAGTAAGGCCTCATCACACAACTTACATTGGAAATATCAAGAAATATTTACTGATTTGAAAGCAGAATTAAAACACAACTAAAGATATGTTAAATATTTATTTATTTAATATTATTTATTTATTTATTATTATTAAATATTTATTATTTCTTACTATAATTCCAATGGCTTTCCTCTCATTTAATTAGCTATTTTGATCAAAAATAGTTGTTGTTTGTTGTTAAGTACTGTCGGGTCAGTGTCCGACTGATACAGACCCTATGTACAACAGATGAAACACTATTGTTGGAGCTTCTCTGCTATTCACAGGGTGATGTATAATTAAAGTGAAGAATTATGTTTTTGAATATTGCATGTGATTAAAAATAAGTTTCTTTATTTTTCCTACTGAACATATATCCATATTTTCATGAGAATTTTAACACAATTGTCACAATTTGGGGCTATTTATTTATTTATTCATTTTTGCTGTGCTGGGGATTGAACCTAGACGATCATGCATGTTACCTAAGCGCTTTACTACTGAGCTACACGCCCAGCCCCTGAACAATTTATAAGTGCCAAGATGCATTAAAATTTCTCCCCTAGAAAAGATATTCCTTGTATGAAGTTACAGAAAATATGACTCCTCTTAACCCATGTTATTGTTGTTATTGGGTGCCATCGAGTCAGTTAACCCATAGTTCAACTAAAGTCTTCATATGAGTAAGTTAAAAATAACTTTTATTGAAAAACCTCCTGTTGATTAGGTTGTTTGTTATCATGTAAAGCAGAATAATAAATATCAATACGTTGTTATTATCATTAGGTGCTGTCCAATTGGGTCTGACTCATGGAGACCTTATGTACAACAGAACAAAACACTCCCCGAGATGGTACCACCAACCCCACCTCCCGGCGCTGTGTCAATGGTTCTCTGCTATTCATAGGATTTTCAATTGCTGATTGCTTTTAGGAGTGGATTGCCTCATTCTTCTCCCAAGCCTACAGCACCTGGTGTTCCCCGGCAGTCTCCCATCTAAGTACTAAGGAGGCCCAACCCTGCTTATCTTCCAAGATCTGACAAGATCAGACACCATAGTGATACAGCTGCAGGCAGCATGAAGTTGGAAAGAGTAAATTATATGGTTAAAGACATAAAACATTTAGAAAGAGAGTTATAAAATGGTGTATTGTGAATTATTGTTGTTCTTGTTGGTACGGTCAAGTTAGGTCCGACCCATAGCAACTCTACATACAAGAGAAGGAAACACTACTTAAAACTGTGGCATGCACACAATGTTTTTATGTTTGAACCCATTGTTGTAGTAACTGTGTTTCTTCTTATTTTGAGTCATGCTACATCAGCAAAAGGTGGTCCTAGGGGCATCACTCCATGAAGGTAGACTCTACTTTGAGGAGGCAACTCTTGGCTAGTGGTCTTTTGAATGCCTTCCAGCCTGGGGAGCTCATTTTCCAGCACAATATTTGTCAGTGCTTCTCTGTTATTTCTAAGACTTTCTTTTCTTTTCTTTCTTTCTTTCTTTCTTTCTTTCTTTCTTTTTTTTTTTTTTTTTTTTTTTTGCTTTCTATTTTGGGGTACTTGAGGGCTGAACCCAGGGCATCACACATACTTTGTAAGTGCTCTACCACTGGGTTGCACCCCAAGCCCATTTTTTATTTTTTATCTTGAGTCAGTGTCTTGCCTCTGGCCTTGAACCTGTAATCCTCCTGCCTCTGCCTTCTGAGTCTCTGGGATTGCAGTTATGTGCAACCACACCTGCCTCTGGGGCTTTACAATAGCTAATTGATTTGGGAATGGGATGCTGGGGCCTTCTCCCTAGGCTGTCTTTGTCTGGAAGCTCATCTGAAACCTGTCCACTATGGATGACCCTTTCTGGTATCTAAAATACCTGTGGTGTAGCTTTCAGCATCACAGCAACACACAAGTCCCCACAATATGAACAGCTGACAGACATGTGGGGATGTGAATTATTAGATATTTTCAATTTTGGGTTTTGATGGTGTGCATGGTATGTATAACAATGGCATGGATTGTTGAAATGAAGTAGATATCAAAGCTAGTAGAATTGATCAGGTGAGGGAAGTGCAAAGCTAAAGAGCATCTATATAAATTTTGAAATAACTCAGTTTAAAACTTCAGCGTGAATGGAATGAAAAAAATGTCAGACTCATGAAATTTCAGTGGACTTTCATCCACTGAATATGAAAATAAAGGATAAATCTTTTGATACTAGCTATGAGGTTTGCCAAAAAGCAATTGAAATTCCAAAAAGAGATTGATGGTATATGGCAACATGTTTACAAGGGATAATTGCCTCATAAGGGTTTAGGTATGAGGCTTGGTTCATAACTTGATAATGAAAAAAAAATCATTTGAGAGTGAATTTCACTTGAACTATTTCCTATACATTAAGATGTTGTTGTTAGGTGCCATCCAGTCAGGTCTGACTCAGTGACCTTGAGTACAACAGAATGAAACACTCCCCCACCCTGTGCCATGCCCAGCAACATGTCAGTGCTTCTCTGCTACTCATAGGGTTTTCAATGGCTGATTGTTTTGAGATTGCTTGGGAGTGGGTTGTCACATCCTTCTCCTGTTTTTGCAGTGCTGAGGATCAAACCCAGGACCTCAGAGAGTGCAAAGCAGCAATCTACCAACTGAGCTCCAGCCCCCACAGATAAGATAGCTACTTAACATGTAAAAATTATCTCTATGACTCATAAACATATAACTTTTACAATGCCATTGAAATCTATACCATCTTAGTATTTTAGTTAGCAGAACTGGCAAGAACCCAAATTTATATTTATACATTAATTTCTTCTAATATTTTTAGGATGTCAAGCTATATTTGTTTATGTCTAATCTTTTGGAGGTAGTTTTATTATCCAATTTTCACTAGCATTACTTGGTAGCACTTATTAATAGCATTTACAAGTCCTTTATTATCCTGTGATGGTCATTCAATGAGGAAATTAAAACTCATCTAGATGATCTGGGTATCTTCTCATAATCTTTTTGCTTATCTTAGTCTTCAATTATATCCTACATGTTGTTGTTGTTGTTAGGTGCTGTCGAGTCAGTATCCAACTCATAGCAACCCTCATACATAGGTTTATTCTAATCTCCTTTTTTCAATAATCAGGCTTGTTAAAGATGAAAAGTAAAGTAAATGTTGATTGCTCTTTTCTCTGTATAGTAAGCATTATATATCAAGCATGTTTTTTTTATTTAAATTTAATTATTTTTGCAGTGTTTACGATCAAACCCAAGGCCTTGTGCATGCTAGACTATATCTCTGGCCTTACCAACCAGATTTAAAATGTCTAGTTTTAAAATAAATATTTCTGGTGACATATTTAAAAATCTTTGACTTTGTTCTGGCTATTTCCTTCTTTCACAATATTTCTGAGATTTACATGTTATGTTCATTTCATTGTGCTTTGATGTTTTTACGTTCTTGTAGTTTTTGTTTTTTTTTTTAACATATTCTTAAATACTGACTTGGTCAGGGTCTCCTGTGCTACATATACACCTTTTAGATAGCTTATTTTCCCATTAAGATCATTATAAATAGACTGTGAGAATTAATTACTATAAAACAGTCTTCATAGCGTACACCTGTATTCCTAGCTCTTGAGCAGCTAAGGAAGGATAATTGTACTTTGGAGTCCATAGCAAGACTTTGTCTCAAAATAAATAGACAAATGAAAAAAATCAAAATAATTAACCACTACAAAACATCTGGATAATTGATTTATGCTTCCCTGAATCTCTGTTTCCTAAAATCTGAGATCTCCTTTTGTAAAAGGTATGTTGATGGATATATTGCTGTAGAGTAGGCTGCATTTTAGCATGAAAAATAAAAGTGAAAATACTAGTGTCAGAGAGTTCCAAAATTGACTCCTGGAGTTTTCATTTTCTCTGTGTGTGCAAATTCCCCAAACTTTCACTGTCTCTACAATGGGAATAACATTATATACGTCACTGGGTTGTTAGGGTGATTTTATGAAATAATCACATAGAACAGTCAGCAATAATGTCTGGCATATTGCATACATTTAACTAATCTATGTTATTTCCTGCAGCCATACCACTGTGGTGTCTGATGCCATCAGATTTCAGAAGTTAAGCATGGTTGGGCCTGGTTAGTACTTGGATGGGAGACTGCCTGGGAACACCAGGTGCTGTAGGCTTGAGAGAAGGACGTGGCAACCCACTCCCCCAAAACAATCAGCCATTGAAAACCCTATGAGTTGCAGAGAAGCACTAACAGTACTGTTTTGCCTGTTGTACACGGGATCACTATGAGTTGGACACAATGTTGTTAGTAGTAGTAAATGAGAACTGGTTTTTAATTCATGTGTAATGTTTCTTTTTCTAATTAGAAAGTATTTGAATTCAGGGATTTGTATTTACTGAACAATATCTTACAGAAGTAAATATAGAATTTTGGAAAATGTTTTCCTTCTTAATACCAACATATTAGAACTTGTTTGGAGGTGTTTTTATTTAGTTAACTATTTCTTAGCTCATTCTTTGCTCTTTTATTTATTACTTACCTCTTTGTTAGTGCTCAATGTTCTTACTTTTTCATCACTCTGGCCTTTCCTTTTTAGCAATAGCATTTTGTACTTTTACTTTTTCACATAATTCCATTAGAAATTCCATTATCTTGTTTACAAATACCATCTTTATTGGTTTTAAAGATTTATAATGTGGGGAATTAAAACTCCTACATTATTATACTGGAAGGCTAATTTCAATATATCTTGTCAGTAGTATTTTAACTGAATTATGCAGAACAAATGGGCAGGAATCCATGGGCAATTCAGGGGACTCATCAGAGATCTGCAAAGATCATTTTATGACAAATGATTCTATCATTATTGCAGAGAAGTATCATTTTGAGACTAATATTTGATGTGTGTTATTTTTTCCCCAAGCATCTATTTTTTAGTACTTTTGTCATTTTGCTTTATTTATGCTAATTAGTTAATAATCCAAATTTTGTACAAATATGTAACATTTAATTTAAATACCAAGATATCACACATTAAAATCAGAGTGATTGAGAAAAGATAATTTTATTTTGTGCTATTCTAAAATAATAAACATTTCTGAAAATCTAATAAAGACTAAATTCACCATGGCTCTGCAGTGTCTTTCTCCATCTTCTGATTTTTGCATCTTACTGCAAAACTTCTGTGTTTGCTTATGCGAAGGAGGGACAACTGGAGGATCATATTCCAGCTGGTAAATGCTTTGCTCACAGGCTTTTGGCCAGAACTCATCAAATGGCTCACTCAGTCTAACCACAGGAGGTTAGAAAATGTGCAGGAGAGCACATAGATGTTTGATGACTAGAGAGTATCTCAGCCTCAGTAATCTTCATTGGGTTTTTCAAAAAATTTTCTTCTACTTTTGCGTGGTAATGAATTTTCAAGGTAAGTGCTCTATTACATCATTTGCTTAATCCAAAACTATTCAAAGTTTCAAATAAATGTTAAATCAATTAATTTTGTCATGATAAATCCTGCTTTGACTCCTATATCATAACATATTACTTTAATCTATCACTAGATTTGGTATGCTAATTGTTCAGGATTTTTGTATCTTTGTTCACAAGATAATTTCATGTGCATTTTTATGTCCATATGATATACTAAAAGATTTTAATATCAAAATCATCCTATGTTGGAATAAGATTTTCAGTTGTCCCTCTTTTTCTGTCTCTGGAAGAGTTTATACAATATTAATAAATATTATATGTTCTTTAATAAAAAATAATTACTGGCTAAATCATCTGTGACTAGAAATTTGTTTAATAGCAAATTAAATTATAAATCACATGGAAGATTTCTTATACTATCTAGTATTTTGCTGTTTAAAATCTGTTTTCTTAAACAACTTTTATCATTTAATTCTAATACAAGTTTATTGTTAAAATTTGTTCTAATATGCTTTTACATTTGAAATGTAGATAAAACTTAAGGTAATATTTCCATTTTTATTCTTGATAGTGGATTAGTACAACAACAACAGTATATGTATTTTTTCTAAGCAAGCTTTCAGGAAAACAGCTTTATTTTTCTGATATTACTTGTATGTTTGTTTTCTTTATACTTAATATTAATATTTGCTTTTCTCTTTCTATAGGTTTACCTTTGTACTTTTTCCTGTCATTTCACTTCATCTATTGCCTGCTGCCAGTATTTTCTGATATGTGCATTTAATGCTACAAATTTCCTACTAATTAGGACATTATTCAAATTCTAAAATATTTTACATAACATGTATTCATTCCAATGAGTTTAGATTGTTTTTCTAATCACTGTTTTACTTCTTTTCTATCAATCTTTGGAGTGAATTGGAATCATGAGGGTTTTTGTGTTATTGTTGTTGTTTTGGGTTTTTTGTAGTACTGGGGGTTGAACCCACGGCCTCATGCTTGTATGCTTTGCAAGTGCTGTACCACTGAGCTGCACCCCCTGCCCATTTTTTACTTCCTGAGACAGGGTCTTGCTAAATCACGCAGACTGCCTCTGGTGTCAAACTTGTGATCCTCTTGCCTCTGCCTCCCAAGTCGCAGGGATTACAGGCATGAGACACAGGGCAAGGCGAAAGTTTTAAAATAATAGATGTATACTAATGAATTTAAAAACCTATCAAGCTAACACCTGATTAAATTTTTTTCTCTATAAAATCATAAAATTGATTTATACTTTTCACTTAGTTATAGCTATTTATTGCTTGACTTTTCCTATGGAATTTTTTATAAAATAATAGAAAAGTTTTAACATTTGATTACTTATTTGTTAATAATTACTTTGTAGAGTATGTAAATGCTAAGAAAGTTTGAGGTGATTTTATTATAGGAAATCTAGCATAAAATATTTTTTTCTTAAATTATTTTTTAAAAGTATGTATTTTTAAAATATGAAAAAACAGAAGAAAATAAAAATTAAAAACTCTATCACTAAAAAAAACTGCTATAACTACCACCTTTCTTGCATATACATGCGTGCTTTCTCCCTTAGGTGAATCAATGCATTAGCAAATGTTAACCATGTTTGAGACTATTTCTTTCAAAGTACTTATTGAAAAAAATATCAAGTGGTAATTTTAAGAGCACAATTACCTGGAAAAAGACTTTCTGTTCTTCACTTTTTGGTTCAAATGGTTCTTTGTCAGATAAAACTTAAAAAAAAAATCTGTTAGTACTACGTGTTAAATAATTTAAATGTTTGTGTCACCTTCAAACTTCCTGTTGAAAAGTAATCTCCAATGTAATAATAAGAATGCAACTTGCTATGTGTGGTGGTGTGTGACTGTAGTGCTAGCACTCAAGAGGCTGAAGCAGAAGGATAACTACTTTGGGGCCAATCTTGGCTATATAGTGGGATGCTATTACAAGAAAGAAAGAAAGAAAGAAAGAAAGAAAGAAAGAAAGAAAGAAAGAAAGAAAGAAAGAAAGAAAGAAAGAAAGGGAAAGAAAGAAGAAAGAGAGAGAAAGGGAGAAAGAAAGAAAGAGAAAGAGAAAAGGAAAGAAAGAAAGAAAGAAAGAAAGAAAGAAAGAAGAAAAGAGAAAAGAAAAGAAAAGAGAAGAAGAAAGATGGATCACTTATGAGTTGGTTAGGTCATGAAGGGTCCGCCCTCATCAATAGAATTAAGGCCCTTGTAAAAGAGGCTTCACATACTATTCAGCTCCTTTTAACTTCTACATTTCTGTCCCTTGAGGATACAGTATTTTGTCTTCTTGAGGACACGAGGCACAAACTTGGAAAAGAAAGAGGTCTTCTTCAGACATTGAACCCACAAGCACCTAGATCTTGGAATTCTCAGCCTTAAATACTGTGAGGAATAAATTTATATACATAATTTATAAATGACCCATTCTGTAGTATTTTATTCTGGGAGCACAAATGGACTAATAGATCATGCTGACAGAGAACGTGGCTTTTAATACTTGCACTCTTGTACCATAGCTTCTCTCTCTCTTTTCATGTATCCTTTTAAAAGTTAATAATTATATTGCCATTGTGTAAAACCATCTGATAAATACCTACTATGAATATGAATGCAGAAACCCTCAAGAATATACTAGAAAACTAAATCCAGCAATAGATGAAAAGAATTGTATGCCGTAACTAAGAGAGATTTATCCTAGAAATGCAAAGTCTATTAAAATGAAAATCCATTAATACATCATAACAGTAGAATAAAAAACACAAACTGTATGATAATTTGCATAGACAAAGAGAAAACATTTGGCAAAATCCAACATTCCTTTATAATGAAAACACTGCAAAAACTAGAAATAAAAGGAAATTTCATGCAACTGATAAAGAACATTATGAAAAACCTACAACTAACATCATACATAATCCTAAAAGACTGGATGATTTCTAAGATTGTAATCAAAAAAGGAATGTCTGTTCTCATCACTTTTATAGAGAATTGTACTAGAAGTTTTACCAAGGGCAATTAGGCAAGAAACATAAATAAAAAGCATCCAGTTTGGGAAGCAAGAAGAAAAAAAAATCTCTGTTTCTAGATTACATAATCTTATATACAGAAAATCCTAATGATTCAAGTAGAACTATTAGAACTCTGAACTAGAATAGCAAGTTTATAGGATATAAAATAACAAAAACTCAATTATATTTTTATCTACTTCTTTTTTCATTTTTGATAGTACTGGGGTTTGAACCCAGGGCCTCCCGTTCACATGCTTTGTAAATGCTGTACCACTCAGCTGCATCTCGAGCCCATTTTTCTTACTTTTTTGGACAGGGTTTTGCTAAATTACGCAGACTGCCTCTGATCTCAGACTTGTGATCCTCCTGCCTCTGCCTCCTGAGTCACTGGGATTACAGGTGTGGGCCACTGCACCTGGCTTTTTATCTACTTTCAATGAACTATCCACAAATGAAATTTAAAAAATAATTTCATTTAGAAACATACCAAAAGAATAAAATGCTTAGGAGTAAATTTAATGAAAGAAATATAAAATGTATACCCTGAAAACTGCAAAGCACTGTTAAAATTAATATTTAACTAATTCAAAAAACATTACATGTTCATATATTGGAAAACTTAACACTATTAAGATAGTAATAATCATCAAACTCCTCTATAGATTTCCTGTAGTTCTGTCATGTTCCCACATGACATTGCAGTAATTGACAAATCCAATCTAAAATTTATATGTAATTATGTGGGGCTAGACTCCATTTTTGAGAACTCTAGATAATGATTTCATGATTAACTAATATCAAATTATGTAGCCAGGATGTCATCTAAGTTTGAGAATATTTGCATCAATAACACCAGAAACAACTTTATAGGATTGATCTTTGTTTTCCAGATTTTTTTCCAGTACTTGGGTGCCAAACTCAGGGCCTCACACATAATTTTGCAAGTGCTCTATGCCTGAGCTTCACCTCCAGCTTTTAAATTTGTCACCTTGATACAAGGATTTCCTAATTCTTTCAGGCTGCCTCTGGCCTTGAATTTTCCATCCTCCTGTCTCTGCCTCTTGAGTCACTGGGATTACCAGTGTGTGACACACTTCTTTTTTCTCCTGTTCTTTTCTTTTCCTAGTATTTGTTGTAGTAATTAACCACCCAGATCTAAGACCCAGAAAACAAACATTTTGTAATTTTTTATTTCTCCCTCAAAATGTAGCTATTCCTGGAAGCATGTAAAGATGTTCATTCTAGAGTACATGTCCCAATTTTGGCAAGTATGGAAATGGAACTGTTGACCCTTAAGAACAAGCAAAAAGAAAGATTCTTCATTTGTACTGAACAGGCTTGGTAATGTATTTGAGATAGTCCAACTATTTTACAACAGTGAGTTTGCCTCTTCAGGTTGCTTACAAAAATCTAACTGATTGGCTTGTGATAATCACCTGCCTTTGATATTGGTCAATCAGGAAATCATTATCTAGAGTTCTCAAAAATGTATGTGTACCTGCAAAATGATTTCATCGCACTTCTGTCTTGCAATGTGTTATAATTAAAATTGCTTTATGATATTCACCATTATTTTGGATTATGACACTTTATATTAATACAACTAATACAGTTTTTTTTTTTTTTACAGTACTTGGAGGTTGAACCCAAGGCCTTCTTACACATAGTATGCAAATCCTCTACCACTAGGATTCACACCCATCCCCTTTTAAATATTTTATCTTGAGACACCATCTTCCTAAATTATGTAGGCTGCCTCTGGCCTTGAACCTGTGATCTTCTCTCCTCCATCTCCCAAATCCCTGGGATTACAGACATGTTCCACCATTCCTGCCAGTTATTCCATTTTAAAATGACAATTACTTTTTATATCTTGTGTATTATTTTATCATATATGGAGTTCCTTTGTTATTTTATTGATTATTAACTTTCAGATTATCCTACATTTCTCTAGTTTTCCAGTTTAGTAAAATGTTGC
The DNA here is from genome assembly GCA_007922755.1 of Pedetes capensis. Classification (NCBI taxonomy): domain Eukaryota; kingdom Metazoa; phylum Chordata; class Mammalia; order Rodentia; family Pedetidae; genus Pedetes; species Pedetes capensis. The sequence continues at coordinate 32,138 of VMDO01020773.1, forward strand.
ATTTTGAATCCATATCACTCAACAACTCAACAACCACTTAAGACACAGTAGTAAAAACACTTCTGTTTTACTGTCAGTTTTCTCTATTCAATTCTTAATTTTTGTCAACAAATTATTTTAAGAAATTTTAATAATTATTTTATTATATAGTATATCTTCTAAATTTCCATAATTTTAATTTTACATACTGTCAAAAAATAAACATCTATTAATTTTATTATTTCTAATAATTAATTTAGGAGAAGGACATGGCAATCCACTCCCAAGGTAATACCAAAACAATCAGTCATTGAAAACCCTATCAGTCGGATACATCTCGACAGCATCTAACAACAATAATTAATTTTATAAAGATTTCCAAATATCTATGAGAGCTTTATTAAGTGAAAGCAATACTCAATATACTCTAGGTCTGAGAAAGCCTTTCATTTATCTCCACAAGACTGTTAATTTTTCTAGTTATAAATTTTAGGACTCTAAATTTGTATTTGAAAAACCTTATAGATATAATTTTCTTTTCTATTCTAGCATTTAATCTTTTGGTTTATATATTCAATATCAAGGTTATTTTTATTTTTTATAACTTTATATTTTTCTGCCTAGATTTTATAGTATAATTTAATTAGAATTCTTGCTCAAAAATCTAGCAAACCCAAATACCATACAATAATTTTATTTTTCTTAGATGAATATTATAATATTTTAATTCCAGTTATCCGTGTCTGTTCCTATCTGTTCCATTCGTCGAAGTTGTGCCTCAGAGAACTCATTTATCTTTGTTCTCATTTTCTACTGCGCTCCCTCTCACAATATCTTCTGCATTGCATGCACAGTGTCCTACCAATAGTCTTCTATATTCTTAAAGTGATTTAAGCATATTTTTGTTTAGATAGCCTGAATCTTAAAATTTATACCATGCAACAGTTTTTAAAATCTCTTTGTGATAATACCCATTTCAGTTACATTTTTTAGGATTATAAGCTCCAACTTCATAAAGGACTTATACTATTGGGAAGAGAAGGACATGAAACAATTAGCCATTGAAAATCCTATGAAGAGCAGAGAAAGTTTCACATGGTGCTGGGCATTGCACAGAGTTGGGAAGTGTTTCCTTCTGTTATACGTAGAGTTGCTATGAGTCAGACCTGGCTTAATAGCACCTACCAACAACAACATACTATTGGAAATATGAACAATTTAGAAAATTTACCTTATGTGACATGCTTGAATCTTAAAATTGATATGCTCTATCCCATATTTTTGTCACCTAACTTCCCATTTTGCCTTTTCTTTCTTTGTCATACAGAGAGCAATCTCAGTTACCACTTGATAACTGTCAGCAGATAAGGTTGTTCATTATACTTGGTTATATTCTTTGTCTCATTATGAACTCACATATCCTCTTTTAAGAGCTATTGCTAGACAGGAGAATTTATTTCAGCTTCCATTTACCATTGGGATTCTTATAAATTATCTTTCTCCAGTAGGAAGGTGGCATCGTTCTCTCATCCTCATTAGTAGATTCTCTATTATTCCCATGCAGTAGATGCAAAATCATACCACTTTGAATGTAATATTACTAGACATTGCTCTTTTCTCCACTCAAAGCACTTTATTTTTAACATTGCATATATTACTGTAAACCATAAATTTACTTGCCTAGTTCTACTTCCTTATTTTTTTAGAATAGAAAAGTTAAACTGAAAGAAAAATCCAAAATAAAGTTTACCTCGTGAATATCTAGTGAAAGAAGTCATATTGACACAGTGCTAGCGAGTTTGTTGACAGGATATTTCTGCAAGGATGTTTGGCAACATGCAAGAAGAGCTACACAAAAAAATTAGAAGATATTTGAACTAATAAACTTACCTGTAGAAAGTGTCCCAAATGAATCAGTAGAGGCATTCAGAAAGTTATAAAACTATGCCTGTATATTTAATATTTTATATTTGTAAGAAACTGGACTGAATTTTCATGTTTAAGGTACAGACATTTAAATAAATATGGGATAAAATAAAATAATGACATTTATGGGGTTATAAATACTTCTTGGGGCTAGCTTCATTGGTAGAGTACTGCTCTGTGCTCTCTGAGGCCCTGGGTTTGACCCCCAGTAACACAAAAATGGAAAAAGGACATGGCAGCCCACTCTTAAAATCATCCTGAAACAATCAGCCATTTAAAACCTTGTGAGGGTCACTATGAATCTGACACAACTCAATGGCACCTAACAACAGCAAGTACAACATGAAAATCTTGTTACAAATAAGGATCATTAGCATTTTACAGTGCTCAAAAGTTAATGTGAAATGCAATAAGAATTTAGGTTGAAAGATTAAAATAAGGGATTAATACCTATATTATATTATAAATAATATATTATAAATAATATATATTATATTAATAATATAAATAATATATGTTAATAATATATATTAATTATATATAATATATATAATATATATTATAAATAATAATTTGAAGATAGATAACAGAATATATTTTGAAATAACTGATATTTTATCTACATTTTGTAGAATTTATGTGTTTTCAATGTGACAATCCACACCTGAAGCACTTCTGAAACAACCATAAAAAACCCTATGAGGGTCACTATGAATCGGATCCAATTCTATAGTACCTAATAACAACAACAACAATATTATTTTTATTATCTGATAATTATAATTAAATTACCAAAATTATTACTTATAATTAAATGTTTTTATAATTATTTCTTGTCAGGTATTTCTTAATTTAATATTTGTATATTGAAAAGTATTGGGGTGTTTCCTATGGGCTTTACTGGTCTTCGCATATGGAGTGCTAGTAGTAACACCAGCAACCAGTTTCTTTGTGTGTTATGCTTTCACTATGTTAAATAAATTAAGTGCAAATAATTGTATTAAAGATTATTATGGAGTTACAATAGGAAATGTAATGGACAACTGTCAACTTTTATACAAAATACTTGCTTCACCGAGTATGTGTTTGATTATAAATAAAATACTACTTAGACACATGAATGCAAAACATTTGGTCATTTACTATAACATATTTTCCATTCAGTAGAATTGTTTCTTAAGTTTTCAATTAATTTTCAGAATTTAAAAATAAAAATAGTATTAGACTTACTATTTGAGTTCCTTAGGAGATTATAATGACTAAAGATCATATGTAATTTTACAGAAGAATGACCCAACAGCAGTAATAATACTGATTCTTTGTTCAGAAATGTACATTTTGAATGAACCTCAATTGTGACCTTCAAAATAAATCATATTTTATAAAATATATTAAGAATTAATCTTAGATATGAACATTAGATAATTTTATAAAGATTTTTCATATTTAAATCTGCAAGTAAATGTGCATGTTTTTAGATTTTTGATATTATGAGACAGTATTTAAAATAAATGAAATGTTGATATTAATCAGATCAGCATAGTCTTTTATAAATTCATTGAGTAACGTCATAGAGGTAGCTTTTTTGTGTGTTTATGTTACTTTGAAATCAAAAGATAAAAAAGAATATATCTTAGAGCTATTCATCATTTAATGTCAACTTATTTTATTATATGTGTCATGTTTATTTTTATTTTTCCACACTCCCAAGCTACTAAATAGTACATCTGCTAATCTAAATATTTTCATTGCTGTGCTATAGAAATTGAAATTGTTTCTACTCACGGACATTAAAATATCACCTGTTTCTTGTTAGTTAATTTAACTAGTAATTATTCTTGAACATGTGGGTTGGTTTCTTTCTGCCTGAAATAATTACCCAATGAAGCTTATGGTAGGGCTATCAATAGGAAGCTAACAATTGGGGTGTTGGTGAGGAGAATGAACATAACATTTCTGTTCTTCTGCCAGATGGAGAAGCAGATGGGTGGGTAATACATTTAAAAATAACTACATGATCTCAAATCTTCTCAGTATCAATTACCAACAGGGTCAAGATTTTGAAAAATCACATTTTTCTACACAACATATTACCAAAAATTAGCTAAAAATAGTTCTCTGTTTATTAGTCTACATTTTTACTTCAAATCATTTCTAAATCAAATAGTACATTTGCTGTTATTAAATTGTTTAGTAATGTCATTTTTATATTATATGACTAAATAACCAGTTCATTACTGAAAAACAGGCTACTTCCTTGTCTTTGTCCTTATATCTTTCTGGTAATAATCATTTAAACTATTATATTTGTGACAAGTATTCCTCTAATATATAGTAAAAAAAGAATTCTTGTTTGAAAACACATTTATTCTGTGCGTGTACATGCATACATAATGATGTGATTTGTTATGACTATTGTATTATATTTCCCTAGATATTGAAGTTCAAAACTTTCCAACATATTAGTTTATACACATTACAATTTAATGTCAATTATATGTGTCTTAAGAAAACCATATTTACTACCAGTGTTATTCCAAGTAAATTATACTAATTTCCGATAATCCTCAGTATGGAATCCAGTTCTCCTCAGGTCTTTTGTGATTATGAAGGAAATTTTAAAATAAAAATTATCCATAGGACAATATATTTCTGCCACTAACACAAAAAGAGAAGTTAATTTTAACACTCAGAATTTAGTGCTCAGAAAACACATATTTATATTCCCAATATCTAACATATACTAACATAACAAATACTTTGATTTGCTAAATTGGGAAATGGTAAAAG
>VMDO01020774.1:0-36810 GCA_007922755.1 Pedetes capensis
TGAAGCAGGTATCTTTGCTAAAGGCTTCTTTCTACCACCCTAAGGTATTTATTTAAGTATGCGCTTCTTTACTAACTAAAAGTGGCTAATTTCTAAAATCATGCTGACTTCCTAGCTACCGTCACCCCCTGTCTTGGTTCAACGGGAGTGGGTGGAATGGAAGATAGAGGACTGAATGCAATTTGCAGATGTATTCAAATGCATGCTTTTCATAGGAAAATGCATATTTTGGATATATTAATATTCATAACCTTATTCAATGCCATCTGCTTTTTGGGACTCATTAGCTATTTTGTTTTTTGGCAACATCCAACTAGAACTACAGACATGTAAAAAGCCATTATGGGATAGTTATTAAAAGTTTACTAATACATTAAAAAAAGTTTACCGATAAACTACCTAAAATTGTTATAAAATGAGGAGAAATATTTATATTTCTTAATTTAACTATACCCTATATTCTGCACATCTTAAAGACATGAATATGTAATTGTCTACACTTATGGTTCGCAAAACTTAAAAAGAATTGTGTAAAGCTACTAATAATTTTGTTAAAAGAACAAAACTGTATGATATAAAACACACAACCATAAAACATATAACTTTAATCTGGAGGTGCCTAACCAGGAGCTAGGGGACCTAATAGGTCTTTAAAACCCCAGAGAACTGTGTCACGTATATATGTTTTTTCCCAGTGAGACACTGTAATGGGATCTGTTATCAATCCAGCTAACAAAATCAATTAGCAAATTTCAAAAATAATTTCATATATTCTATTATTTGACCACTTTCCATAAAAACTATAAACCAGGCACCAGAAATTTAATAAAAATTAAAGTAATATTCAATGTAATAAAACACAGTACAACACAGAGATTCATGTTGAAATGTCCTCTACACATACCATCAGACCTCCTGTTTCAGCCGCCTTGGAATATAGTTCCATGACACGAACAATGAGTTGATTTAGTGAACTAGCGCTAACAATGAGAGACAGAGAAATCCACTGAAAAGACTGAAAACTACAATTTCTTGTACTTTTTGCATAAGCCTGACACTGCTTTACTCACATTGCATTATTCATAATAGCCTTGTGACTTGGACATCCCTGTCACTCAGTTTATAAATCAGGAAACTGAGGTCTCTGGAGAGGTGACAGGACAGCCACATTCTAAGGAGCAGGCTGAGGCATGTGCTGGCAGAATGAGGGAATGGCAGGTTGGGAGTTGAGTTGGGCTGTCATTTAGGTGGTGGTCATCTAAACGACCTGCTCATCTAACACAGAAACCCTAACGATAACCCCGATGAGTGACGTGCAAGTTCCTAACCAATATGAACTTGGTTAACTGTACAGAACCTTAGGAAAAATCAAAATTCATATTCTCTTCTTTGGATTAATATATAAATAAAAATTCCTTTTAATGTTCAAAGTTTTAAGAGCTCAAGTTAACACCTTTAATTCTATTTGTACCGTATTCAGGATATACAAGTTGAATACCCATAACCTGAAAACCTGAAATGCCCCCAAATCCGGAACGTTTTGAGTGCCACTGCAACACCCCAACAGGAAAGTTCCATACCCCACCACATGTGATGGTCACAGTTAAAATGCAGACACGCTAAAAATGTACAAAATTACCTTCAAGCTATGCATACACATATAAAGTATATATGAAACATAAATAAATTTTGTTTTTAGATTTTGGGCCCATCCCAAGATCTGCCTCTCTCTCTCTCTCTCGCTCTCTCTCACTATATATATATATGTGTATATATATGTGTATATATATGTGTATATATGTGCGTGCGTGTGTGTGTGTGTGTGTGCGTGTGTGTGTGTATCCCAAAATCTGTACAGATCCAAAATCTGAAACATTTCTGGTTCCAAGCATTTGGGGTCAGGAGTACTCAACTTGCACATGGAAAATTCATGAAAATTACTATTTGGTATTCTCTAGAAAAGCTCCCATGGACTTTTTTGGTTTTGATGTTACTTTTGCAGAGGATTAAGTTCAAACTATTTTTAAAACATATATACGATAGATCTCTCATTTCATTACAGAACTGACCACATGCCATGTATAATAGTAGAACAGTCCCCCTTAAAATCTATAATAGTTCTGAAAACACCGAAGTTACTTGCTACTATGGGGAATAATATGACCAGGCCAATAGCGAGGCAGGGATTTGGAAGGCAAAAACAATCTTACCGAAGTCTGCAAATGCTGATTGCCCAACCACCATCAAATTTCTAGGTTTTTCAAATACACTTTTGTGGGAGAAGTTTCCATCCTGTTGGAGTCAGAAAACTTTGAATTAGACCGTCATAATGTACTCATTTGTCAAGTGTGAACATAGCATTTTAATTCAAGCAGAGAAATAAATAATTGAAGGCTTTTGCTGTATTGCACTAGAAGCACCCTGACCTCGTGTCCATTTTTACTATGAAACAAAAGAAATCACTGTGAATTGAAGACAGTATGAATTTGGAGTGCTTTCTTTGCTGTCAATTCTGGTATAATGTCTTTTTGCCAAATTGTCATCATAATTTCAGACATAATGAATGTCTTCTAATTTCAAGCACTGTGAGAAGATTTCAAGATACAAAGAAGTGTGAAAACGAGTTCCTACTTTCAAAGAGCTTACAGTCCACCTGGAGATAGAATGTAACTCAGGAAGACAGAATTTCTGAAGGTGATGTAAGTGGTACACGTAAATAGCAAAGACACTTAGGTTTTACAGATTTCACAGGAAGAGTATTCTGTTGGGGACAATTAAGAAAAGACATCTGATGACAGGAGAATTCTACTGATACTTCATGGGCCAATTCATCACCAACTCAGGTTTATGTATCAGTGAAAAGGAGGGCAAAGGAATCTAATAACTCCAGTGTACTACACAGAGGCAGTGGAGTCAGAGGGACTCAGCAGAGATCCTTTGTTCCCGTTATTCTTCTCAAAATGTTTAGTACACACAACTTCCAAAAATAATATGCATTTCTTTAAACTGTTTCCTTTCCTTTCCATAATTTTAGATAATTAATAAGAAAAATAAACTAAAACACTGCTCTTGACTTTAGAACTGTTTTATAAAAAGCTCTCATATCAGACATCTCTATCCACTGTTGGATACACTGACTTAGATTCCTATACACTTACGTGGGATATTTATATACTTTACAGTTTTCTCTTCTTTGTTCCTCTAAGGGTACTGCACGTGTAACAATCAGCTTCCTAAGGAATGACCTAAGGAATGATCACGTAGAGAGAAGCACTGCTGCAATGAAAGCTCCCGAGCTGCGGCCCAGGAGTGAGTACAAGAGGTATGTCTTATGACAGGCAGCTTTCCAACCGTTTTAACACTGTATTATCCACAGACAGAAATATGTTTCCTTTACCAGTAATAAAGTATCAGATGTACTTTTCAAATGACTTGTCTATGTTGTTATTGTCTCTCCTGACTACGTGTCCGAAACATGTAAGACTTAGTCTGGCCATTCTTGCTTCCAAGGAGCACTCTGGTTGCACTTCTTCTAGGACAGATCTGTTGGTTCTTTTGGCAGTCCATGGTATATTCAATAGACATGTTGTTGTTAGGTGCCATTGAGTAGGTGTCTGACTCAAATCGACCCTATGTACAACAGAAGAAACACTATGGTTGTGTTTCTCTGCTACTCATAGGGTTTTCAGTGGCTGCTTGTGTTTTGGGAGTGGGTTGCTGGGTCCTTCTCCCAAGCCTACAGCACCTGGTGTTCCCAGGCGGTTTCCTATCAACTCCTAACCAGGCACGAACCCTGCTTAGATTCCGAAATCTGATGGGATTGGACACCACAGTGGTATGGCTGCAGGCACTTGTCTATAGACATCTTATTTACACAAGCCTGTTAAATCTTAGAGTTTTCCGCCAGTTTTTCCTAGAACCTGAAATTGCCTCAGAGATGTTATGTCAAAGTTACCAAATCTCTGACTAACGTGTTAATTATTTTCCTGTTTTGGAAGATCAGATAACTGTGCAGTGTTTACAAAACTTCTACTTTTTTTTTTTTTTGTAGTAGTAGAGGTTGAACCCAGGGCCTTACGCATACAGGCAAGTGCTGTACCACTGAGCAGCACCTTCAGCGTCTCTTATTTTTTAGCTTGACATGGGGTGTCACGAAGTTGCACAGGCAGCCTCTGGCCTTGAACCTATGATTCTCCTGCCTGAGCCTCCCAAGTTACTGGGATTACAGGTGCACACCATGGTGCTCAGCTGGAAAAACTCTTACAGCACCACATAAGCCTCATATGAAATAAAGATGAATATGAACCCGATATCCTGACCCAAGTAAATGAATCGACTCACTGAAGGTCTATGAACTACGGTAGACATATCTAGATAGAGCCTCATGATTCATCTCCATCAAGAAACAGTGACATTTCCCATGCATCGGCTTCCTATGTGTAAAATGCTACATTCACACTGAGCATCCACAGAAGAGCAACGCTCCCTTCTAATTAATGGAGAAAGAGGACCTATTCTTGCCAAAGTGAGTGTGTACAGAACACATACTGTGAATCTACACTGAGATTGGAGCACCGTGGTGGAAATAGCACCAGGCCTGGGGTCAGATGATGTGGGGCTCAGTCCCGCCTTCACGGACAAGCTGTGTCTCCTTAGGTGAGCCTGGGACACCCGTGTTGCCTACTTGTAGGTTTCAGGAGATGCCAAATGGGAAAAGGAGAAAGTGTTCTGCAAAATGTAACATGGCAGGAACTGGGAAGAGACCTTGCTGCTTCCCAGTGGTTGAAACCAGGCCAGCTCACCAGGGTTCTGCCACAGCTATGTCTGTATCTTCTTTTTTGTCTATTTGGTTTCTGGAATGATTGTGTAATGACTTCAGGGTAGAAGTTGCAAAGACAGATTTCCTAGTTTAACTCCCAGCTCCACTGTCCGCCACTCTTGAGGCCTGAAAAACTTAGTTCTTCTCAGAGCACCTGTTGACTTAACTCTCAAAAGTATTTTTACAAGCTTTTTGTGGGGATTGACCAGATAATCCAAATAAAGTACATAATACGCATCTGCTAGTTTTGAAAGTAGGAACTTTCACTGTTATTGATGGTAGGAATACTTGTAGCAATGCGACTTTTGCTACCACAGCACTACCACCACTGAAGCAGCTAACCCGCTATTGTTGACAAGGGAGACCTCCTGTCACTTTCTGCTTAAATTCCCACTGCAAGTGCCATGTTGTAGCAAGCATCCTTTCAAGGACAATGCCAATCCTTTCACCTGAATATTTTAGTGCTTACTGTTAAAAGTGCCATATTCAGAATGTTAAAAACGATCAGGAAGCAGTATATGATGACCGTGGCATACCTCTATCTCTACTCTTGTAAGGCAGTGGTTCTCAGCTGGGGTGATTTACTCCCCAGGGAACGTTTGGCAATGTCTGAAGACATTTTTATTTATTGCATTATTTTTGTGGTGTCTGAGGGTTGGACCCAGGGCTGAACCCCTAGCCTTCTACCCCCCAGCCCCTTTTGCAGTACTGGAGGAACTCAGGGCCTCACATGTTTTGCAAGTGCTCCACCACTGAGCTTCTCCTCTACCCCATTATTTTACTTTTTATTTTGGGACTTTTTTTATTTTGCTGGCTGCCTCTGGCCTCGAAATTGAGATCCTCTTGCCTCTGCCTCCCAAATTGCTGGGATTACAGGTCTGCGCCACTGTACCCAGCTGCCATTTTTATTTTTTCTTTTGAGTCAAGGTCTCGCTAAGTTACACAGGCTGTCCCTAGCCTTGACCTGCGGTCCTCCTGTCTCTGTATCCTGGGTGGTTGAGATTATAGGTGTGTGCCATTGAGCCTGGCTGCAGACATTTTTGACTATCATAACTGGGTGAAGCAACCCACAGTGCACAGGACAGCTCTCCCCAGTAAGGCAGCAATAGGCTCAAGGGTAAAACTGTCTGGATAAAGGATGTCCGAGGCCTGGCTTAGCCACTCTTCTGGACTCCTTTCCTGTGACAGTCAGCTCTACATTGATAACCTCTCTCTTGACATGACTCTATTCAGGATACTCTTTCCCCATCCCTAAACAACATGTCGTTTGCAGGCCACCAGAACAAAACACAAGCCACTACTGCACTAATGGTCACCCTGTCTCCTCAAGGCCACCCCTTCTTCTCCACTCCCACCATTTTGCTTTTTAATTATTCAACTCTTTCCCAGGTTACTGTGAATTCCACCCACGTTATCTTACTATCTCCAGATTTTCCATGCCAACCTATTAGATACGGAGCAGCCAGATTAACTGCAATAATGAAAGCTTTACTCATCTCCCTTTCCATCCTAAATCATTTAATAGCTTCTCAATAGGTCTTTAAAAGATCAAGCACTTAGTTTAGAAGTCAAGGCCTTTGCTGATCTTGTCTAAACTCATTTTCTAATCTTCTAACATCTCTTTCATGCTCTGGCTCAAACCAGCCACTCTGTACTCTCTGTTTCCTGTGCACTGCTTCCCTGCCTCTTCTTTCTCTCTCATTTTCCTTCACTAAAATCCCACTGATGTGAACCAGCCATTTCAAATGCCACACGCCACACCTTTCTTGAAGCCTTCCCTGGTCATCCTGAGTGGCTTGGAGGGAAGTGACTGCCCTTGTCTTTAAACTCCTGTGGCATGCAGCCTGTACCTCTCATCTGCCAGAGACGTCCGGGTTCACACCTCGGCCCTCCTTCTGCCCAACATGTCTGTATCTCCCAGAGCACTGTCCTGAGCTGGGCACAGCCAGTACTCTAAAAAGATCTGCTGCAGCTCGTATTGCTGCTTCTACCTAATAAGGCTTTATAGGTTTTGAATCTTTTTGCTGTACAGTGTTTAACCAATCTCTTATTGAAAATAGTCATTCATTTTATGAATATCAGTTTATCTGAACTCGTTAATTTTGAATCCACATTTTCCTTAATTTATACTGATGGCTTACTGACTGTTACCAGGGGTGCTGACATACGTTTGCTCTTGGTTCAAACTTTTGATAGGTTCTTTTGAGTCCTCTTTTCAGCCCAAACTTGAGCTTCCACCTCCATCCTCGTGGAGCTCAACGTTAGCAAAAATGCTACTAAGTCTCTTTAGTCAACCACCCTGCCCCCGTTAGTATATAGTCACTATGGTCTGCCTTCGCGAAAATCCTGTAAGGTGAGCGCAGCAAAGAATCATGCCACTGAACTCTATCCTGCTCCTTGGCAATGAAGCCTCATTTTTCCTCGCTGCATTTGTAGTTTTGCCCAATCTCTTTCCCCTGCTGCGAAGCATCTTTATAGAAGGTCCCCTTGAATAAATCTGCCTTCCCATCTTAAACAAGTGTCTGAATAATATTTTCTTTAATGGTTATTCATTGACTCTACCACCTTGTTGCAAGAATAACTCGTAGTCCCTACTATCCAAACTGTTTTTGCTAAACAGCATGGGCTCCTCACTTGGGCCCACAAGGTAACTAAGAGTGAAGGAGGGCACCGGTCACTGGCCTAACTCATTGTACTTTGTCCCTCTCTGGCTTTATTTTTGCCTTTTAACCCTTCCTCTTGAGTCATCCTCTCCTGTACTCATGATTACAGGATCAACAGGACTGACTGATAGACATCTCCATGACAAAGTACCAAAACTATCCCCAAGCATCCGTGAGCCTAGGACAGATCACTCTTGAATGAGGACAATTATGTGGGACAGCAAGGCTGCACCCTGGAGCAGGAGGGACCACACACAGAAACCAGATGGCTCCCCTCAAACGATGACGGCGGTAACAACTTCTTCAGACAGAACTGAGATCATGGTCAGCCAGACACACCCTTACGGGGACTTCTGGTCCACATCCCGATGCTTCCATTTAAACTGAAAACTCATGTCCACACTCCCAAGATGGATTTGTGAGCACTGCTCCTTTTCCCAGTGTGCACAGTGATTAAGTCTCCTATCTCTGCTGCTTGTATGTAGCCATAGCACCCTGGCATCTGATCCCACCTGATCTCTGAAGCTAAGCAGGGTCGGCCTGGTTAGTCCTTGGATGGGAGATCACCCGGGAATACCAGGTGCTGCAGGCTAGGGAGAAGGACCTGGCAATCCACTCTCGAAACAATCTGCCACTGAAAACCTTATGAATAATAAAGAAGCACTGACAACAGTGCCAGGCATGGCACAGTGTTAGGGAGTGTTTTGTTCTGTTGCACATACAGCCGTCATGCGTTCCGACTCAATGGCACCCAACAACAACAACATCTCTGCTGCTCACGATCACTGGTTTCTTTTCATGGGCATACTTCAGACAGGTGGCCAAGCTTAGTGCACTGGGACTGTTGGAGCCAGGGCTCTGCCCTAAAACTCCAGTAACAGAAACAATATTAAAGGACAAAAAGAATTGAATCAAAATCTGTACTTTTCATGAAGATTGTTTTTCCTTACTGAGTGACTTCACTTGATTACTTTTAAAACCAACTTAGGCTGAGAGGATAGCATATCATTTAAAGTGTGATGATTTCCTATACACAGTCTACTTATTTGTATTGAGGTTCTTCCTTCACTTAGATACAAATTTCAAATAGACCTCTCATTCTCTAACAGTTCAAGATTGACTTGTGGTAAGGATGAGAGGCCATCTGAAATCAAGTATCCCTCAGCAGCGGGGGTCTTACTGTACAACAATCACAAAGAGCACAATAACCATATTTCTATCATCAGAAACACAATTATATTTTCAAAACAGTAGTACATTAAGCAGAGAGAGAAGTCTTTCAGGCTTAGGTGTCTTCTTTTTTGCCCCTAGAATTGGAGTGCTGAACCCAGGGCCTCACAAACACTGGGTAAGTGCTCTATGACTGACCTGTATGGCCAGCTTCCCTCCCCTTTTATTGTAGGACAAGATCTCATCAAATTGCACAGGCTGTCTCTGGGCTACACTTTGCAATCCTCCTGCCTCAGCCTCCTCAGTACCTGGGATTATAGGTCTATGCCATAGTATCCAACCTTAGACATCTTCTCACTTTTCCTTGTCCCATTAAAAAATTCAAACTGCATAGTTTAGGAGCAGTTAGAGCTTGCCTTAGGCGAGCTCCTCCTCTATCTTGGTTTCTGTGAATAAAGAAGCACGTCACTGGCCATGCTGTAAGAGATGGCTGACAAGGAATCTCCTTCCACAAGTGTGTGCTTTCCGTTTGTTAGAACTGGTTGTTTATCACTGGTGTTGTCATAAAATGTATAGGAGGCTACAGGTTTAACTCTTGACTGAATCAAAGATAGTAAGGAATAATTAGGTGGGAAATCAACAGCTCTAAAACTAAAATTTGAGAAGTGTCTACCGTGTGCCAGGCACCTGACACACAGGATTTCATTTAATCTTCTCAGACACTCTATGAAACAGAATATGATATCCATTTTCCATGCGAGGAAAGTGAGGTTTCATATTCGACCAATATGTGACAAATGTCACTGAGCTGGCTCATTTTTATTAGCCTCAAATATTCTGCAGCCTGAAACCGAACTTCAATATTTCTGGTGGTTTACTCTCCTTCAATTATCTTCCATACAATCTATAGTATGCTAAAAATAAAACAAAATCATGACATCAGGTTGGAAATCTTTTATTAACAATTAAAAAAGAGAAAACCTACTGGGAAGGATTCCTTAATCTTAGTCAGGTTGGCAGTAAGTTTAGTGGCTGTTGTTCTTGTTTCTTTATATACGCCCGAAGGCAAGGAAAAAAATTAGTTTTTTAAAAAGGATTTTCTTCATAAACCATCATGCTGACAAATTAAATGACAGTAACCTCTTTCAACAGCTGACAGCCTAGCAGGGGTCCTGTTAACATGCACATTAGGGCAGAATGAGTGGTTTAATTGGCAGCCATGCCTAAAAACCTGCAGAGGAACTGATGCTGAATGATTCATTTCCCTCAGCAATATGCAGCAGTTAGAATGCAGCAATGCAACCGAAGGCTCTTAAAGTTATTCTGTTTATTACTGAAACCAACCGACCAAGTGATTAATTTTATTTTCTAAATTGTGTGCCTTTACTGAAAGCCATAATTTAAAAATGCTTCAAAGAAAAGATTTCTTACCAAATTTTCCCATATCTCAAACTGGAAGGTATTAGAGGCAGACAATGTTGTGAGGAATAAATCTAGAAGGAAAATAATGAAAACGTAAATTTTTATAGTCATACTGATATGTACATTTAAAAGCAGGAGGAAATGCAATATATAAGTGGTTATTAATATAATTCTATCTAAACATTCTAAATTTTAACCAGTTTGATCCTGTTTTAAAAAAGAAAATGACCCTGTATTAGTACAATTAAGGAAAATGTATTAAAGGGCACATTTGGTATGAGTCTCTCAAAAGAACTCTATTTTTCTAAGAACATTATTGTTGTTATTATTATTATTATTTGTGGTACTGGGGTTGAACCCAGGGCCTTGTGCTTGCATGCTTTGCAAGTGCTATACTGCTGAGCTGCACCATTAGCCTATTTTTTTTTTTTTTTTTTGGGACAAGGTCTCAGTAAATTACACAGACTGCCTCTGGTCTCGAATTTGCGATCCACCTGCCTCTGCCTCCCATGGCACTAGGATTACAGGCATGCGCTACCATACCGGGCTTCTAAGAACATTATTTGTAACATTTTTTCTTAGGTGGTGATATTGGGGATGGAACTGAGAGTCTTACACATGCTAGGCAAGCACTCTACCACTGAGCTACACCCCCAGCTCTACTTTTTAGAATCATATATTTTAAATCTTTTTTTTTATTCCAAGGTACGAGATGATATTCTGATGATTATCCCATTGTACATTTTCACCCTAAAATTAACACTTCCCTACATATCATTGGCTTGTTGTTGTTGTTAGGTGCCGTGGAGTCGGTATCCGACTCATAGCGACCCTCTGTACAACAGGGGAAACACTATTGTCAGTGCTTCTCTGCTGTTCATAGGGTTTTCAATGGCAGATTGATTTTTGGGAGGGGGTTGCCAGGTCCTTCTCCCAAGCCTACAGAACCTGGTGTTCCCAGGTGGTCTCTCATCCAGGTACTAACCAGGCCTGACCCTGCTTAGCTTCCGAGATCTGACAGGATCAGATGCCACAGGGCTATGGCTGCAGGCTATCATTGGCTAGTTTCAGCATATTCTAAATCACAGCATTTCAGCATCCCAAATCATTAAACATTCACGTTAAATGAGCAATAAATCAGGTTTCTAGTTTTGAAATAGTGCCACGCCCAGGTCCACTCATAATGGGTAAACAGAGTCCTCACATGAGGAAGAATACCTTTAAAAAGGCATCAGAGGGAAAGTCTACCGAAAGGGGAAGAGTACCTCCAAAAAGAGGGTCTCTTCATGGACAGGGACTTGGAGCCCCGTCCTTTCTTATATAAATATATAATCTTCTGGCTCTGTGAGCAGTGCTGATTCAGATTGGGAGTTGAGAAACCTAGCAGGCTTACTATGGGAAATTCCTGAATGACTTCCAACAGTGTAAACTCCTTGAGTCAAACAAATCATTCTGATAAGATAAGGCACCCATTTGTCATAACAAATGGACTCAGTGGGGTGACACACAGGTAACAGTTAACCACCCCTAACTCCTGCATAAAGTTAGAATAGTTAACTGAATTAGACACAGGAGGTGTAGGTGTTCAGGTCGTCTTGGTTTATCTCTTTGAAGTAAGCACAATTTGTCTCTGAGCTCATCTCCTACTTTGATCCCACCACCTACCACTCATGTGATAATTTAATCAAGTGATTGTTGACAAAACCTTGATGTAATCCATCAATGCTACCAATTTCCTTGCCTTTTTTCTGACCTTTCATAAGATTTAGTGAATTGTAGTTCTGTATAAAAGGTTGGGCTATCTGAGCAATAAATCGGAACAAGATCACACTGCCTCTGAGCTGCTGTGTCTGCTACCCATCACCGACTCCTCATCTGCCTTCGGGAACCCCTGGATCTTAGGCTGCAGCTGCTCTGCAGCAAAATAGAAAAACTACCTTCATACGTTCAAAGTTAAGAATGTTCTATTGGAAAGTGCAAGAAGTTTAATCAAATTCCTTTGAAAAACAATAGGCTGACAGTCAAATCAAACACCTGATTAGCGCAAAGGCCAGGTGAATGCATATCTACTCCAGTAGTGTAATTTATTATAATGTTTGCATAATGGCAATTCTACTTAGTGAATATTAAAGGTTTTAAACCTATGAAGTGACTTGTATGAATATTAAAGTGATATTAATTACCCTTTTATGTTTTAAGAAGGCAATTATTCAGAGTAATGTAAAGATCACGACTATTTTAAAGAAAAGATTCTCCCCCAACATTATGTTTAGAAAACTATCACATTTCAATGTTTTGTGAAAAAGTTTCATATGAATTTGTGAAGCTAATGCATGCAAGTATAATAATGAAGATTTTCAAACAATTCACCAAAAGCTAAATAATTTGTTCTCTCTTATAATTAGTTGAACTCAAACCTTCTGATCCCAGGTAGAGTTTTACACCTATGTATCAAAACACATCTGCATTTATTTCCACCACCCTAAAGATGCTCTACCTCTGTGCATGGAGGTACAGTCCTTTGTGAGGATGACTGATCCTTCCAGTCATACATGCACTGAGTCAACACTTAGTGAGGTGTTGACTTCCACAGTCATCTAGGAAGATGGCAGGCGACAGGCAAGATTTGTGTGAGGATACACCGACCACCTGGGCTGGGATTTAGCTCAGTTGGTAGAATGCCACTCTGCAGTCTCTGAGGTCTCGAGTTCGATTCCCAGCACCACAAAAATGGGAGAATGACGTGGCAATCCTGAAACAATCAGCCATTGAAAACCCTGAGAGTCACTGTGAGTTGGAAACAACTCAATGGCACCTAACAACAACAACAACAACAACACACTGACCATCAATCTTCTCCCTCTCCTGTGCATCCTCTCCTTGCTGCTCCCAGAATGATCTAAAACAAAAGTGGAAATTCGATCTCATTCCTTTTCTTCAGGCTGCAGGGCAGAGCCTGTCACATGCAGCCTATGTTACCTGTGCTTCCACACTCATGTCCTGCCACTCCCACATGAGAAGGCTGTACTCTGGACTGAACAAAACTGTCCCCAGACTGTGCCGTACTGTCTCACAACTGCTGGCCTCTGTACATACCATTCTTTTTTTTCCCGTATTGCCCTTCTAACTCCATAGCTGCCTGGTGAATTAATTGCTCAAAACTGGGTCAAATCTACCTTTCTTTCCTCAGATCTCTCCTCTCCCTAGGCATGGCTTTGCCTCTACTGTGGTCCCACTGTGATACCTCCATCCTGGTGGTTATTAGAGTACCTTATGATATTCTGATTTCACCTCTTGTCTTTCAGGACCTTCTTGAGAATAGGAGTCTTGCTTAATTGATTTTTAGATCTCTAGTTTCTATGTGCTTGGAAAGAGTGTAAGTTCATAAGATTATCAAGTAACTAAGGGACACTATGGTATATGTATATTGTGGGTCATATAAATTTGCTTGGACTTTCTGAACACAGTTACTCTACTGCAACTTTAAGTGGAAAGTCTTAGGAAAAGGGATATCATCTGTTAAGGGATTTCAAAATATAAGTAAGACTGGTCACAGTGACCACCATAGGAAGGATGTCTAAAAGCTGTTATATTTTTAAATTCTCTGAAAATGTACATAATCAGCAAAAGAAAGTGATTGGGGAATAATACCCATAGAGATTTCTAAGACACACACACACACACACACACACACACACACACACACACACACACACAGAGCATGTCAATGCAAGTTCTGGGCTATTTGAAAGAAGTAAGTCCCAGAAAAGAGACAATAATGCTATTGCCTAACTATTCATAATTGTTTAAACTGAATACATTATGCTGCTGAAACTCAGACCCTGTTTAACAGTAAATGAGGTGGCTTCTTTCCAACAAGGCAGCAAAGGCTCAGTGCCTTAAAAGGCAGTCAGCTTCCTGGATCAGAACCACGCTGTCACCCCACGTGGCTAAGCAGGCACAGGCAGAAGGATCAGTGGATAACTACTAGCAATCTATTACCATTCCTAGAAAAACAATTCAAATTTTTTTCTGTTGGTGCTGTATTTGTCTCAAAATGTTTGCATAAAAGGTGTTAAGTTATGAGCTTCTTGTTTCATGCATATGTAGGAAATTTAAAAACTGTAACATATAATGCTGACTCTATTTTCATAGTTCCACTAGCTATTTATTAAAGCTGTGCAAAGCACTAAAACTTGATGATGGATTGCTAGTACCTTATAAAGTAGATTTAAAAAATCTCATTTCATTATTCAATTATGTAAAGAGATTATAGAAAAATGAATGATTCATTACATGGAGAAATAAAAATAGAGACTATTAATTATTAACAATTCAGTATGAAGAATCATGTTGCAGAATTTGAATGAAATACCTATTAGAAAAAAATAGTCAACAAGGCAATAAAGTTCTCATCCTCCTGTGTGGCTAAGAGTAACTGACACAATAAAACGAAAGGAAATGTACCCAAGACAACTATAATGGATGCTGTGACTTGCCACCCAGATCACCTGCAGAATTCATTTGCTGAGATCCTGGAAATTTTCCTAGAAGACATCGCAAGCAGCCAGCCTTCCTTGAAACGGCCTTTTGGGAGCCCAC
The DNA here is from genome assembly GCA_007922755.1 of Pedetes capensis. Classification (NCBI taxonomy): domain Eukaryota; kingdom Metazoa; phylum Chordata; class Mammalia; order Rodentia; family Pedetidae; genus Pedetes; species Pedetes capensis. The sequence goes on from VMDO01020774.1 coordinate 14,677, forward strand.
ATTCTCTATGTGTCGATCCAGGGGTATAAAGCATGGACCCACAGGCCCCCCGCTCAGGACGACTCTGTAGGGTCATTCCACTGTCACAATTCCTCAGTGGTCTGCAGCAGGCTTTGCTGACACTGAATCAAAGCCCAGCTCTGCTTCTGGCCCTTGTTTCCCACTGTTATTGATTATAAGAATGTCCCCTAAAACGAACTTCCTACACACGAGTCTGTTTCCCAGGGAGCCAAGCCAAGAGAAGCCAACACCAAAAGTGGCCTAAGAAGACCTTTTGTGTGCGTGGGAAGCTGAGCGTGGACAGATGAACTGCACGGCTCCACTGGGGCTGTCTCGGGGCAGAGAATACACTGGTGAGTGGTAATTCAACCTTTAGAGAAAATGTGGGTAACAATAACTGAGGACGGTGGATCGGATGGCTACTGCTACCCTAACCGGTGAAGCACAGGGCAGTTACAAAGGCCAAGGGTGGAGGACTCCGAGATGGCCAACTGGAGTGTCTAGTGACCACCTCTTCCACAAACAAGACCCAAAGAACAAATGGACAGCTGCTTTTCAAGGGGAGTGGCTAAGGGAGGGCGCTGGTTCTCAACAAAGGGCGACACGAAAATGCCGTTGAGACCCCAAGGCCTTGGATGGCAGTATGGGAAGAGGAACCAAATACTTTGGCAACTGCGGGTCTGGCTCCCCGGCTGAGGTGGCTTCCCGCTGCAGGGGGAGGGGTCCTAGGAAACCTCACTGCTGTGGACACTGTAACGCCAGCTACAGGAAGTTCCATGACTGTCACAGGCGTGGAGCCCTGCTGGGGGAGCTGTCTGGAGTTGGTGCAGCGGCTTTGCTGTGATAAGGAACCTACACCATGTGGCCCCCAGGCTGACAGCCCAGATGGCTGCAGCACGGTGCCATATTGACACCAGAATCCCTCCCGGAATTTAAAACTTTCTAAATCTTAGGAAAGATTTGGACATCCAAGTACAAAGAGTAGAACTAGAAAAAATAATACCTGATCTCAAGAGATATTACAATGCTTAGGAACAAGAGAGCATAGTACTAACATAGAACCCAACACAAAGACCAGCAGAACACAATGGAGACCCCACAATGAATCCACCTATCTATAGTCAATTGACCATAACGCACCAACAAACTCACCAAACACATACATTGGAAAAAGTACAGTATCTTCAGTAAATGGTGCTAAGAAAACAAATTATCCATTTGCAGAAGATTGAAACTTGACCCTTATCTCTCACCCTGTACAAAAATCAACTCAAAATCCTTCAAAAACCTAAACTTAAGACCTGAAACTATGAAACTACTTGATGGAAACAGGGGAAACACTTCATACATTGGCAGAAACAATTACCATCTTGGATATGATCCCCAAAGCACAGAAAAGGAAAAAACAGATAAATAGCAGAGGAAACAATCAACAGAGTGCAGACACAAATTATTTGCAATGTAGTCATCTGACAAAGGATTAGTATTTAGAACATATAAAGAACACAAAAACTCAATAACCAAAAAGCACATAGCCCAATTTAAAAATGGGTAAATGATCTGAATAGATATTTCTCCAAAGAAAAATTACAAATGTAAGTCGGTGGTTGTGGTGGTCCACATCCATAATCACAGCCACTAGGGAGGCAGAGGCAGAAGGATCATGAGTTCGAGGCCAGAGGCAGCCTGTGTAAATTAGCAAGCCCCTGATTCAAAATTAATAATGAAAAAAGAGGCTAGGTTGTAGCCCAGTGGTAGACCACTTGCAAAGTATGTGTGAGACCCTGGATTCAACTCCCTATGGATGGCAAAACAAACAAAAAGGACAATAAATATATAAAATAATGCTCAATATCATTAGCCATCAGGAAAATGCAAATCAAAACTGCAGTGAGTTAGAATGGCTATCATCAAAAAGAAAAAAAATAACATATGCTGGAAAGGATGTAGAGAAAGGGAACTCTTGTACATTGATCTGCAGTCACATGTTCACGCAGCACTATTCATGAAGATGAGATAGGAAGACAACCTGGTGCCCATCCATGGATGAATAAGTTAAGGTAAAGAAATATATATATATACAATGGAATATTACTTAGTCATAAAATACAGAATGAAATTCTGTCACTTATGGCAACATGGATGGAACATAAGCCAGATGCAGAAAGACGTGGAAATACTACCTATCTTCTCTCATAGATGGAAGCTTGAAAATAAAAATCAAATTGAACGTAGAATAATAATCACTAAAGGCTTGGAAGGGCAACAGGAAGAGGTGAGAGAGTTCAGATGATGGTCACAAGATAGACAAGAGGAGTAAATTCTAGTGTTCTACAGCATAGCAGGTGACTAGAGTTCACAATAATCCATCATATATTTTATAAAGAATTACAAGAGAGGGACTCTAAGGGTCCAAACATAAAGAAGTTCTCTTCTCTGGCAGCAGGAAGGCAAGGGGGACCTTTGACCAAAGAGGAGACAAGCTCCCAAAAAGACTGAGTTCTCAACCTGAGCAGGTCTGCGATGCTGTGTTTGGGACCTGGGTGGGAAACAAAGATAGTGGACCTGAGATAGGATAGAAAGACAGGAGAATTAAGGGGACATGGGAAAGGAAAACAGCCATCCCCCTGGGATCTGGTTTAAGTCTCACCAACTGAGAGTCAAGAATTCTGACACATCTCCCAAGAAAGCAGGTATAAAGACTGCCTGTACAGGGGCATCACTCTGAGAGCCATTTCAAATGAAAATGTTAAAACAGCAGTACGTCATGCTCAGGGTCAGAATGTGTGTATCCTCTGTGTTTAACCTTACTTTCTCCTCTGTAATCCTGCGCTTGTCTGAGCATCTCATGTTTATATCTTAAAAACACTCTTTTCTTCTCTGTCAACCTATACAATGTACCTCCCTTGCAGTCTCATTTTACTACAGAGAAATTCCTAAGATAGAAAGTATGCCAAAACATTTCTACTTCATCTTTAAAATCCCCTAAAGATTCGAACTTCTTCCTTTGGCTTATTTTGGCCTGTTTTTGTTTTACTGGCACTTCCCTCATATCCCTAAATCTAAACAATATACCTTGTAAAGCCACCTTACAATTTCAGTCACAAAAGGAGACAGTCTCTAAGATACAAAGAATAGGTAATCCAGCTCATCGGTTTGCTTAGACTTTGAACCAGGATGTAAATTACATCCTTTAAAAAGGCCATGTAATTTCCAAGATCTCAAGATCATACAGCTAGCTATTGTTCAGACATTTAAATGCAACCCTCTCTCTTGAGAAATCTGCATCCATGCCTTGGATGTGTTGTTGTTAGGTGCTATCTAGTCCAGTCCCATTTATAGTGATCCTATGTACAACAGTAGGGAACACTCGCCGACAGTGCCATGCCTGGCACTATGTCAGTGCTTCTCTGCTATTCATAGGGTTATCAATGGCTGATTATTTCGGGATTGTTTTGAGAGATGGCTGTCAAGTCCTTCTCTTATTTTATGCTGTGCTGGGGATCAAGCCCAGAACCACAGGGGTTTAGCTCAGTTGGAAGAGTGCTACATATACTCCAGGGCACCTAACAACAAGAACAAGAACAACAAGAATCTTTCTATATGTAAACAGGTGTTGATTAATAATATGGCTGGGCACCATGGCACACACCTATAATCCTGGTGACTCAGGAGGCTGAGGCAGAAGGATAGTAAGTTCTAGGCTAGAAGCACCCTGTACAACTTAGTGAGACCTTGTTTCAGTATAAAAAAATAAAATAGGGGTTAGGGGTACAGCTTAGTGGTAGAGCACCTGCCTAGCATGCAGGGAACGAAGCCCTGGGTTCAATCTCTCAGGACTGAAAAAAGAAGAAGAAGAAGAAGAAGAAGAAGAAGAAGAAGAAGAAGAAGAAGAAGAAGAAGAAAACAAAAACCCTAAAACTAGTATGAAGACCCTTGCCTTCTAGAAGGGTCCTCTGTGTTCCAAAAGATGAAGAATTCCCAAAGATGGGAAGAACTGGAAAACAGTATCTCTTTTTTTTTTTTTTTGCGGTACTGGGGGTTGAACCCAGGGCCTCACGCTTGCATGCTCTGCAAGTGCTGGACCACTGAGGTGCACCCCCAGCCCATTTTTTGACTTTTTGAGACAGGGTCTCAGTAAGTTACACAGACTGCCTCTGGTCTCAAACTTGCGATCCTTCTGCCTCTGCCTCCCAAGCCGCTGGGATCACAGGCGTGCGCCACCGTACCTGGCTGAGAACAGAATCTTGATATCAGTCATCACTGAGAAATAAAACTCTAGTTATGTCCTCTCCAGTCTAGGAACTCTGATTTGTATTTTATCTTCTCAACTGTTCTCAGTTCCCTTTCTACGCATTTAGTGCAGGAGCTTTGTACAGAGTAGAATAACTGTGACCTTAATGAGATTAATGGGTTCACGTGGTTTCCATGCATCATTTCTGGGACATACAGGCGGTGACTATTTTTGCTGGATCTTGAGCAGTGTTGTGATAAAATGCTTGAAGTGTATGTAATAACTTCTGGTAACTTAGGAAGAAGAAAGCAAATTATCACCCTCTCTGGGCTTCATTTTTTGCCTAGAGAATATAGTTAGATCACTTGATGTTTAAGACCTTTTTTTCCCTCCCTTTATTGTAGATGGTGAGGTACAGATATAATACAGCATTGGCCTTTTCCATTATGCAACTGTTACATCACTTTTGGTTACACTTTCATCAATTTACAACATTTATGGAACCATTCAACTAATAGGTAATAAAACTCATATGCATATTTGGGTTATGTTCTATTTTCCCACCTTAAGATTTTTTGCACGTCTTATTCACCTGCTCTACATCTTTTAAGAACCACTTATGTGCTTGGCACTCAAATAGGTAACAGAAAGAAACATAAATGAAGTATGTTCCTTCAATTTGAGCAATTTTATATCCTGAGAGGAAAAAGATGTGGAAACGTGTTAGTGCTCTGCTAGAATTATGACACGTACTATGGAAATGGTTGGTAGAAATTCTCGCTGCTTGGATGAATCTGGGGAGGCCATCACTGAAGAGGTGACATTTACGCTGGTCAGAAACTAATAGGTAGTTAGCTATACAAGTGATTATATTCACATCCGTGAAATGCTAACGCCACCAGCACATGACATTTTATAGCTCATAAGGCTTTTAATGTACTGAAGAAGTTAAAACCAAATAATAAGACCATCAAGAAACTTTAGGTAAAAACAACTTATTAGAATAACAAGACATACTCACTGCCTCTAACTAGTTCCCAAACCAAACCAAGCCAGAGCAGACCAAAACCACAAAGCTAAATAAAGCTATCTTTCTGAGGCAGATCAGGGGTCCCACCTCCCTGTGGGTGCTGGGTGTTAACACAATGTTAAAATCAAGATTAATGATAAGGGTTTTGTGTGTTTCCTTACTGTAAGTGATCCTTCAGCTGCTGATTTTCCTTCAAGAAAGCACAGATGTTGGGGGGTGGGGTGATCTGACTCCCTAATTCGCAACTGTTAGGTCCTCCCTTGCAACCCTGGATGCTTTGAGTAAAGAACTCCAATAAAGCAGCCAGCTGACCCTTGACATTTTTTTTTTTGGTGGTACTTGGGGGTTGAACCTAGGGGCTCGCACATACAATGCAAGTGCTCTATCCCTGTGCAGTCCATTTTTTATCTTGAGAAAGGGACTTGCTAAGTTGTGCAGGATGCCTCTGGTCTCCATCCTCCTGCCTCAGTCTCCCAAGGTGCTGGCATTGTAAGTGTGAGCCACTGTGCCCGGCCAGATTTTTGGCATTATTAATGGAACATACATCCTAAGTACACTTGACATAAAAATGGCTCATATACCCATTCCAGCTGTGAAAAATCTGGAAGTAATGAAAATTCTGAGAAGTAAATAATTTCCTCAGTATTATGCCTTTGATATAAGCTGTCCCTGTTTTTCACATGGAAAATTATAAATCTATTTCTCTCAAAGCACAAACAAGTATAACAGTGATTATATATGAAAATATTAAAAAGCAAAGATGTCACATTGAAGACAAAGGTGTGCTTGATTCAGGCCATAGTATTTTCAGTTGCATCATATGGTTGTGAAAGCTGGATATTGAACAAGGGAGACAGGAAAAGAATTGATGCTTTTGAATTATGGTGCTGAAGACATCTATTGAATATACAATACCAAAAGACTGCCAAAAGAACCAACAGATCTGTCCTAGAAGAAGTGCAACCAGAGTGCTCCTTGGAAGCAAGAATGGCCAGATTGAGTCTTACATATTTTGGACATGTAGTCAGGAGAGATCAATGCCTGGAGAAAGACATCATGTTTGAGAGAGTGGCAGGTCAACGAAAAAAAGGAAAACCCTCCACCACATGGATTGACACAGTGTCTGCAACAATAGGCTTAAACATAAATAAGATCATGTGCCTGGCACAGAATCGGGAAGTGTTTCTGTCTGCTGTACATAGGTTCGCTATGAGTCAGACTTGACTGGACAGCACCTAACAACAGATATATTAAACCTTCTTTTCAAATAGCTACATGAAATAATTTAAGAAACAGTGTTATCTTTAAAGGTCTGTCTTTACTCATACAGAGAACAGAGTTCTAATGCGAAAAGTAAACTTTACAGAGGCTAATCAACCTCCGATCAACCACTTTCTCCTCGGTCTCTGCCTGCTAGAACAACAGAACGCTACTTGCAGGTCCTGTTAAGAGTGCTCACTTTGAGCCAGGCACAGTGGTGCACGCCTGTAATCCCAGTGACTCAGGAGGTGGAGGGAGAAGGATTGCAGGTCTGAGGCCAGAAGCAGTTTGCATAACTTAGTGACACCCTATGTCAAGATAAAAAATTAAAAAATGGGGTAGGGGTGTGCAGCCCAGTGGTAGACTGCTTGCAAAGTATGTGTACAGTCCTGGGTTCAATCCCCAAGCATTGCAAAAATAAATAAATAAATAAATAGATAGATAAGTGCTCACTTCAGTAGGAAGAGATTTAATCTATTTTCTTTTTCTTTGACTGTGAAAGGGCCTTAAGTGAGAACTGGAATTTTTAGCATTTAAAGTTGAAAATTTAATTCAAACACTGTACTAAAAAAATAGGAAATGGCACGCTAAGCCACATAGGAAGGTTCTAATGCTGCTTTGTAACTGTGTTGCGCTAAACTTGTCGACTACTCTGTAATGTGGCAGAGTAGTTCCATACAGCATCCACTATTTCTCGTCCTCAGAAAGGTGCACTAGGAAGAGTAAACAACAAAATCCAAGGCCAAGGCCTTAAACAAAACCTCCTGCTACGTGGCATCAGGATTGGCTACTTTTAGGTTGGAAAACTCCACCAGATGCTTGATTTCCCTTCCGGTGTGATGTGTTAAGCGTTCTGCACACTTGGTGGAGGAGGTCCCAGCTGCTGGGGAGGCAGGCCGCAGAGAGACAAGGCTCCCACCCTTGTCCAGCACTCTGCTCCTTTACTTCTTACCTCACTTACTATCTATCTGTCGGTCTGTCTGTCTGTCTATCCATCCATCCATCCATCCATCCATTTCAGACAAGGTGTTGCTCACACCCAGGCTGGCCTGGAGCTTGCTATGTGCACCACCACGCCATGCCAAGCTCTGCTCCTTCATAAGCAGGGCGTCACTCAGAAGGGCATCTTCATCCCCGCTCTCAGCTCTGCAGCCATGGCTCGGAGATTTTGCCCGGGAGGAGATGGGGCTGTAACAGCTACAGACAACTACAAAGCTTTCCTCTAAGGAACTGAAGTTATTTGAAACAGCATGTGAGGAAGTTCTCACCCCAGGGTGTGTTCAAAACCAATGGAGACTTGGTGGAAAGCGATTAAGAAGAGGCTATTAGCGTCATGAAAGAAACACCCTAAGCACAGACCAGATTAGTCGACAAGTTCAACATGATATGGTTACAAAGCAGCAGCAGAACCTTCCTGTGCGGCTTAGCATGCCATTCCATCTTTAATTCCTTCTGAATTAATTTCTCCATTTTAAATGCCAAAAATTCCAGTTCTTATTTAAGGCCCTTCGACATTTAAAGAAAAAACAAGGTAGCTATTATAAATGTCCTTAGGGAAAAGAAAAAGAAAATCACACTTAAGTTAGTAAAAGGAGGTATGCCTTACTGAATAGAGAATAGCAACAGAGAGATTGAAATTATTAAAAAACCGAAAAATCCCAAAATCCCAACCAAAAGAAAATAATGGAGTTGAAAAGTAAAAATACTAAAACAAAAATTACTGGAGGGGCTTAACATTAGATTTCAACGGGCAGAATAATGAAACTTCCTGATAATTGATATGGATCATACAACTTAAAAAACAGAATGAGGAAAATGAAGAGGCTGAGTGTAAAAGCTATGTCAAAGGTGAAAATCATGATTCACCAGGCCAGAATTCAGAACAGGGAGATACAGAGAGATTCTCTGCAGCAGAGGAAGGAGAAAGAGAACAATGCACAAAGGGGAGCAAAGATTGGAAAGAGGTGGCATTGCTGTGGTAAGACAACTGGAGCTCCGATGTTCAGGAGGAGATGAGGAGGGGCCCGTGGTCCACAGTTCACTGGATTTTTAACAAGAGCCTAGCATATGCCCTAACGTGCCTGTTCCTTTTCTGACTACATTGTACACAAGGGCATCTGAACCCCTGTCCTGTAGCCTAAGTAGACAACCAGCACTGTAATGCCATGGGGCAGCTGCATGTGCTGAATGGCCCTTGGAGTTCAGAAGACCCCAGGCAGTTTGCAAAGATCCTAGGACAGTGAGTGGCCAAGGGACAACAGGCATCTGGCCCTTTCATTGGTAAGTGTTGGTAGGGTACAGAGTAATATAGCACTGGCTTTTTCCATTATGCAACTATTATATCACTTTTGGTTACACTTCATCAACTTACGAGGTTTACGGACTCTTTTGACAAATAAGTAGTAAAGCTTGTATGCATAGATGGGTTATAGTCTCCTGTGTTTCTCATGTACTCATGAAGTTGCATCATTTACCTTGAGATTATCCTCTCTCCCTTTATCCCCTTACCTTATTTCTCCTCCCTTTCCCACCTCCTACACCCTTGGCTTCCCTTTCCTAGTCCCCTCCCTCCTTCTTTCTACTGTGCTTACATTTTCCCTTCTTTGCTAAGTTTAACTGTGCATTTTTATATATCAACTTATGTGTAGGATTTTTTATTCCTTTAAGATTCAGCTCCCACATATGAGTGGGAACATATGGTATTACTCTTTTTAAACTTGTGTTCGTTCATTTCACTGCAAGATGATATTCTCCAATTCCATCCATTTTGCTCCAAATGATTTCATTTCATTTTATTCATTGCTAGGTAATATTCCATTGTGTATATGTATCATAATTTTTTTCCCACTCTTTGGTTGATGGGCACCTTGGTTGGTTCCATATCCTTGCTATTGAATGTGGAGATACAGATGTCTCTGTGGTATGATGACTTGTGTCCCTTTGGGTATATTCCCAGTAGTGGTATAGCCAGTGTAGGGCACCCTGTGGGGCACCTGATGAGGCCCAACCCTGTGTCCACATGGCTAGCCCACCTTGAGTCCTGAGGTACACCCGGGACTCCCTTATGGCTTGCTGTGGCACATCCGGGTTGACCCCGTGAGGTCAAGGGAAGATGGCCCCTGCCACATGCTGCCAGGGTGTGTCCCCTCCTCAGACTCTTGCTGAGTAAACGCCACCCAATTGGCTAACCCAAAATGCCCTTTCCCCCCACCCTTGATAGACTGTCTCTGATCAAGGTCTCTCACCCCACTGGTTATACCCTAGTCATTAGCATCCCATCCCTGATAGGTTACATGCCCTATTCACCCTATGTCTTCCTATTGGTTGGGTAATGCTGTCCTATGATTGGTTATGCCCTGATGGTGTCCTTTTTCCTTATTGGATGTACTCTGTTCTGCATTTTATCCCTGCATTTTATTTCAAAATCTATGTAAGCTCAGTGAAACTTGTAACGTTGTTGCTGTTGGCCCAGGCATAGATCCAGGACTCAGAGAGTCACTGCTCTGAGCGGTAGCATGGGTAGAACTGCGGCCCTTTTAAGGGTAGCAATAATAAAGAGCCTCTGGCACTCATCAGCAAGCAGCTTCTAGGAGTACCCTTGCTTTGTCACTTTCAACACACACACTCGATCCTAGCAGACTTAGTGTGGGGATTCCGATCCTGGGCAACGCAGAATGCCCCACAAGCCGGATCATACGGCAGTTCTATTTTGAGTTTTCTGAGGTATCTCTACATCGATTTCCCAAGTGGTTGAACCAATTTACAGTCTCACCAACAGTGTAAGAGGCTTCCTTTTTCTCCACAACCTTGCCAGCATTGTTATTATTTGTTTTGTTGATCTTGGCCATTCTTACTGGAGTAAGGTGGAATCTCAGAGTTGTTTTGATTTGCATTTCCCTAATGGTTAGGGATACTGAGCATTTTTTTCACGTTTTCACGTTTGAGAGGCTGAAGCAAGAGGATTGTGAATTGGAGGCCAGACGTGAAACGTTTTTCACGTTTCATTTTTTACCCTTACGAACTTCTTCATTTGAGAACTGTCTGTTCAGTTCCTTTGCCCACTTGTGTACTGGGTTATTTGTTGTCTTGGGATTTGCTTTCTCGAGTTCTTTGTAAATTCTAACATTTTGCTTTTATACAGTACTTCCAGGACTGTTCTCTTCATTCTTTGCATAGTAAGTGTGGCTTTAGGTTACAATAAATGCAAAGCTAGTCATTAAATATAAGGCCATGTATAATAAACTTCAAATATTTGTTTATGTTTGGGGTATTAAGAAAAAGAACAGATAATCAGAACACACTAACCATTTAACACTCAGTGCCATTAACATACATTGGTTTTAAATTGCAGTCTTTTTAGATAAATTGAACTCTCAGGACTCATCCTTTGGGGTGTTAAACATTCTAAGCCCTTGGGTCTGTACAGGGGATTACCATGTATTCTAGGATGAGACCAGCAATGCTCCAGTGAGCAATGGGAAAGGTCTACTCTACGGCAGCAGCCCCCACAACTCGGGAGGCTCAGTAGTTCACACTCCACACATCTTTAAGACAGCGCACTCATTTCTTTCAGCTGCATTTTATTTCAGCTGCATTTGATGTTTATAAAAAATTAACTGGGGTCTAAGAGAGCAGAGAAATTGAAAGATATATCTAACTAAAGCATCTTGTGCTACTTACTGTGAAGAAAAAATTGTATGTGGGTGTGTGCATGCGTGTACACTTAACATATTGATCATTACTTAATTATCTGGAAAATATTACACACTTTTAAGTTGTCTGATGGCTTGCAATGCTAAGGAGTCAACACATCCCTTTTGCCTTCACTTGCTCGGCCCTCCTGATAAATTTGTTTTATAACCTGTCATGACTTACTGACATAGGGTATTTCCATATTTTAAAGTTTATTTCAGAAGCAAAATTGTGCTTCATTTTAGGGAAATGCCACAGATATACAAACACACTCACCCTTGGAATTCCAACAGAACTGCCAGGTCTCAGGCACTGTGCCTCTCCAATAGGGCAAATGTTAAGGTTCATTACTTGTGAGAAGCACTGTAATTAAGGTTCTTTTTAAAACCCACATTGGGAACAAAACCTCTTAATTTGCAATAAGTCCTTGTATATGGATTTGGCTCATTTTACTCCATATATTAATTAACTCATATGTCTAAAAATGGATATTAAAAGCATTCTCAAATACAAGCACCTGACCCCTCCAGATGGCTCTGAGATCCTTGGTTCTAAGAGAGTGTAATAAGCTCTCAGGTAATTAAAAACTAAAGTTTCATTTTATTCCATGATTCCAGCTAGTTTTCATAAAAGGGAAAGTTAGCTCTCTTGGTTTTAGGGGAAGGAAAGGAACGGTGTAGCTGAATTCTCCCTCTGCAGACAGTTTTGGTCTTCATGCTGACATACAAGAAGAAGAACCCACTGTGGTTATGGGCAACTTCTGTTAAGAAGAAGGCTAACCTCTTGGCAAAGACATGTTAAAATGACTTCCTTTGGTCAAATACGAGTTCTCTTCCTCCTTCTCCTTCTCCCCCTCCCTCCCTCCCGTCCTTCCTTCCTTCCTCCCTTCCTCCCTTCCTTCCTTCCTTTCTGTGGTACTTGGGGTTTGAACCCAGGGTCTCACAGACTTTGCACCAGACTGTACTCCTAGCCCATTTTTAATTTTTTATCTTAAGACTGGGTCTCGCTAAGTTACTCAGGCTGCCTCTGGCCTTAAACTTGTAATCCTCCTGCCTCTGCCTCCCGATGTATAGGATGACAGGCATGGGGCACTGTGCCTGGCTCTGTAGTCTTCTTTACCACCCAATACAATAGTCTCAAGGTCCAGAACGTCTCATGTGGATAAACTTATAGTTTATAGTAAACCAACTATATTGGATAGAAATTGACATAGTTCATCTTGAATTTGACCAGGTAACAATTCAAACAATTTGAGCTACTTAGTGTATACTCATTACACCGAGCGCTAAAAATAAGATTGCCAGGCCTTGTGTGGTGCACATCTATAACCTCCGTGACTTGAGAGGCTGAAGCAAGAGGATTGTGAATTGGAGGCCAGAGGCAGCCTGTGCAACTGAGCGAGATCATGTTTCAGAATAAAAAATAAAGAAAGGGACTGGAGGTGCAGCTCAGTGGTAGAGTACTGGCCTAGCATGTGTGAGGCCCTGGGTTCATACCCTAATGCTGAAAACAAAACAACCCAGTTGATTAAATCGTTTGATAAGATATAAAAAATTAAAATATGATGAGCTTCTACTCGGATTTATGTTCACTGGCATAGCATACGCTGCTCTGGTGGGCCACGGAGTGTTCCCCTGACAGACCTGGCAGGTCAAACCTCCTCATTCAAGTGAAGTACCCAGGCTAAGAGCTTGATTCAAAAGCCTAAATTACAATCTAAAGCCAAGGTATCTAGGAAGGTTAAAATATTGGCACAAATCTGTCAATTATGGTTGAAAGCAAATTTTAAGTGATTGAGAATCACTTTTTCGGGTATATTGATACACAGGAACACATTGTATAACAGTAGCAAAACATGTAATTCTATTTTGATAGAAAAAAGACGAAAGTTTCTTATTACTATATAGTCACTAAAAACTGAGTATATAAGGGTACCAAACACTATTTTAAAATGGAGTTTCTAGTCTAGAGCTCAATTAATAATGAAAATATTCAATATCAAAATGTCAAAAGAGCTGAGTTTCAAAAAATTTCCATCCATTTATGCAGAAAACACAGTATTACTTCCCTGTGTCTATCGTCAGCAGTATGCAATCCTGGATATCAGATTAAGAGCACATCTATATTCAGAAAGCAGGTGTGAAGAAATATCAAACCATGCAACACAATCTGTACTAAACGTCATATCAGTCTCTTGGTAAAAAGAAATCGCCTAATGCTTTAGGAATCTGATGACCCAATTCACATCTACTTAGTTATATCTCTTTAAGTCTGCTTGATATTAACACAAAACATCCAATTGTCCCATTTCATTTTCTTAAATATATTGGGGGAGGGTGTGGGGAGGAAAGGGGCAAGTCTACATTTGCCTTAGAAGAAAAGTCAATCTGCAGCTACTCAGAGCAAATACAGTGCAGAATGCCAAAATGGAGTAGGTGCAGCTGTTAGCAGCTGCCAAAATGTGTGTACTGCTTTCTTCTCCAAGCGTAGCAGGAGAGAGGGAGAGGAGGTGCAAGGAACAAGATAGACTACTTGTCATTTATCAGGATGAGAAAGGAGACCTCACATTCACTGGGACCAAACTGGAGGAAAAGCCCAGAAGTGGGAGACAGAATAAAATCACGGATTGCATTTAGAATGTGAAATTGTAATCAGGGACAACTTCCCAACTTAATGATTATAGATGTGTTTTTCTTCGAGAAGACTGTAGGGGGCTGGATAGTTCTAGGATCAGAGCATGAACATGTAGCAGAATGAGACAAGACAGTGTTTTTCAGAGAGTGTTTGCACAAAGGATAGGGAAGGAAATTAAGGCTGGACAGGGCACGGGTGTATACACAGTACTAGGGTCAATCACTGGGGATCCCAGTGAAGCCAAAGAGTATGCCAAGCAAGGCACTGCAGCAGGCACTGGACAAAGAATAGGCTGTGGCAGTACACTTGATTAGTCATTTAGAAGACAGTGTATTCCTGGTACCTACAAGGTGCTGGGATTTAGCTCAGTTGGTAGAGCGCTGTGCTGCAGTCTCTGAGGACCCCAGCACCGCAAAAATGGGAGAAGGACCTGGCAATCCACTCCCAAGGCAATCCCAAAACAGTCAGCCATTGAAAACCCTATGAGGGTCGCTATGAATCAGACACTGACTCGGCGGCACTTAACAATAACAACTAATAATAAGGTGCAGGGAGTGCACTAAAGTGGTTGAGGCAGGGAGGTCATGGTGCTGGACTGGGTCATCTCCATAAACACTGAAGTCCCTTAAAATAATGGCAGGAGTTAGGTATCTGTATGGGAGGTGTTGTGTCTCCAGGGAACTATGAAATTGGTAGATGTTAGCTAGATGTTCCCTTAAAGGGAAGGGGATAGTTGGTGTACCTAGGTGGCAGAAGCCTCAGAAGAGTAGATTTGCACAGAGGGCCAAAATAATGTATTATTGGTACCAGTGACTACAGATGTTGCTCTCCTAACACTAAAATATGAGGCATGTGGCATATTCCATTGGCATGGCTAGAGGGGACGTTGTCATTAACTAACTATGAAGGAAATACTGTATCAGACAAGTGGCCAGAAAATCTGTAAATTTTAGCAGACCTTTGTTAGGAAGAAACTGCCTCTAACAAAGGAGAGAGCAGCAGCCAGGAGAGGAAGGCGGAGGCTTTTATGGGCTCTAGGTGGGAGAGGAAAGGGGTGATTGATGTGTCACATCAGGATAGGTAGGAAGAGGGTGTGTAGAGGGTTCTGACAGGCTGGGAGAGAGAAAGGGAAGTAGTCATCAGTTGCTGGCCCCAGGGCAGATTTTGCGTTAGGTTTTGGCGGGCTCTTTTTGGTGGGCTTTTTGAGGACTGGGGCATACTGGGTAGAAGAAGGCGCCACCTTACAGGAAGACACCATTTTGTAACAGGCCCTGCCTAGCATACTGGAAAGAAGAATATAGTTGAGTGTGCTGACCGTGGGGCAGGTGTTTTACAAGAAAGAGCAGTTGATAGGGTGCCCAGGGTTCAAAGATAGGTAAGTTAGGAGGATTTACAGAGATCTAGCAGATAGTTACTTTACCAGGCACTGGAACAGGAGACAGAAAGCACAGAGAAAACAGGGATAAGACAGAGGAAATGGCGTTTGAGATAAAGCTTGGAAGGCAGATAAATAAACTGAGGATCTTGATACTTTACCTGGTTCAGCAATGGTTCCAGCAGGGGCTATCTTGCCTTTTAGTGCAGATAATGGGTGTATTTGGTTGCTACTAGAGGCATATTTGGTTGCTACCAGAGACATGGGAGAAGGGCCTAGCAATCCACTCCCAAGGCAATCCCGAAGCACTCAGCCATTGAAAACCCTATGATGGTCGCTATGTGTCGGATTCCGACTTGACGGCCCCTAACAACAACAACAAACCAGAGACATATTTGGTTGCTACTAGAGGCGTATTTGGTTGCTACTGGTGTTTAGAAGATAGAGATGAGGGATACTGCTGAGCATCTCACAAAGCACAGGGCAGCTCCAAGAATTATCCAGCTGGAAATGTCAATAGTGCCACAGCTGAGAAGCTCTGAGGCAGAGGGAACAGAGAAGGCAGAGCAATGAGGAAATTTAGAGGACACTCAGCACAAAGCAGAGCCCAGGCCAGTGGAAACATAGGATACCCACAGGGGAAGAAGAGACAAAAGAAGAGTTGGAAAGGAGGCAAAGCAACCACAATGTATTCAGGTCAAAAAATAGCATCTATTTTAGAAAATAAAGAGTTGCCACTGAAGGTCTTTGGACAAATAAATGTTACAAAGTCACTGAGTTGGGAGGATTTACATATGAATGAAGCCTTGCTGATAATTCCTCTTTTTTCATCTTACAAACAATTTTAAGCATAATTTAATGATTTATTGAAGTTTGATTTCTGCAATTCAACAGCAAGGCTGAGTAAGAGACAACAGACCATGCACACACATGCTAGCCTGACATTCGGATTTTAAACTAGATTACTTAGGCCTGGCAGCCCACTCCCCAAATAATCCCCCCAAATCAGTCATCAAAAACCCTATGAATTGCAGAGAAGCACTGACATAGTGTGGGGTATGGCACAGTGTTGGAGAGTGTTTCATTCTGTTGTACATAGGGTGGCTATGAGTTGCCAGCACCTAACACGAATGGCAAAAGAAGCTGTAAGCTACTAATTTTTCATACAGTCTTTATGTTGTGCATTGTTGTTGTTCTTAGGTGCTGTCGAGTCGGTATCCAACTCATAGAGACCCTCTGTACAACAGGTGAAACACTATTGTCAGTGCTTCTCTGCGTTCATAGGGTTTTCAATGGCAGATTGATTTTTGGGAGGGGGTTGCCAGGTCCTTCTCCCAAGCCTACAGCATCTGGTGTTCCCAGGTGGTCTCCCATCCAGGTACCAACCAGGCCCGACCCTGCTTAGCTTCCGAGATCTGACAGGATCCAATGCCACAGGGCTACGGCTGCAGGCATGTTGTGCATTAGCACTTTCAATTTGTTCATCCTATATATCTGCTACTTTGTATCCTTTGACCTATGCCTTCCTATTTCTCCCCTCCTGTGTTGCCTCTGGCAATCACTGCTTCATTTTATTCTCTCTATATTTTACCTCCTTTTTAGATTCCACATATCAGTCAGATTAGACATTTTCTTTCTATGGCTGGCTTAATTTAGTTTAGTATAATGTATTCTTGGTCTGAATATGTTAAGGCAAATAGCAGGATCTCTTCCTTTTTTAACTTTGAAAACTACTCTGAGACAGACAGACAGACAGACACACACACACACACACACACACACACACACACACACACACACACACACACACACACACACTTTTCTTTACCCATTCATTCATTGACGGACACTTCAGCTCCTTCCATATTTAGACTGTGCTGAATAACGTTACAATGAACTTGGGAGTGCAGATATCTTTACAAGGTGGTCATTTCCCTTATTTTTGGTATATACTCAGAAGAGAGACTGCTGGGTCATATGGCAACTCTGTTTTTAATTTGTGAACTTCCACATTGTTTTCTATAAGAGCTGTACCAATCTACATTCCCACCAACAGGGTAAAAGAATTTCCTTTTCTCTACATCTTTACCAACAACTGTTCCCTTTTTCTTGTCTCTTTGATAATAGCTATCCTAATGGGTGTGAAGAGATATCTCATATTGGTCTTGATTTGCATTTCCTTGATGATTAGTGATGTCTGAGTGCCTTTTCATTACACTTCTCGGCCATTTTTATGCTGTCTTTTGAAAAATGTGCACTTAGGCCCTCTGAATATTTTTAAAACAGATTATATAGTGGTTTTTTTGCTGTTGTTATTGAGTTGTGTATATTTTTATAGTAACTCATTATCAGATATATTGTCTGCAAATATTTTTTCCCAATCACAGGTTGCTGCTTCACTTTTAACAGCCTGTCATGCACCCCCTCCAACTACCGAAAATAGAGAAAATATGAAACACTTTAATTTCCTCTCTGCATTCCTGGTGTCTCTTTAGAGGTTTTGAGGAGTAATGAGATAGCAGGGAGTATGAGGAAGGAAGAAAAAAAGAAAGAAAAGTGCCTGAATTGACGTAAGAAGTATCTAATCTAAATTCCTCCTTTAAAATGGAGCATAAACCATACTGCTAGATTTTGGAAATACTCACTGAAGATCAAATATTCACTAAGCTTCTTTAATCATTTCCCCCATCTTTTCAAGAAAGAAAGAAATCAACAACTCAGGCTTCTGAATCTGAACCATTGTTTAGCTGTTCTGTAAGTCCATTTGGCTCACTTCAGTCAGCACTTGTTTTTTAAATGATGGTGATTTAGGAAAGCCTGAATACAATCCAGGCAATCTGTTTATTGTTTGAAACTAAATTACTTTCCAAAAGGTCCTGTGTTTAAATGCTTGGTCCGCAGGTGGAGGGGCTGTTTGTGGAGACTGGGGAACTTTGGGAGATGGGACCTGTCTTACAGCACTAGGTCACTGGGGGCAAACTTTGGGAGGTTTAGAGGCTTCCTGATGCCACGAAATGAAGCCCTCTGCCACAGCACCCATGGTGCCATTCCACCATGCCTCACTACTATTATGGACGAAATCCCTTGAATTGCTAGCCAGGTAAAGCTATCCTTCCTTCTTAAGTTGGTCAGGTATTTTGCCATAGCAATGCACAAGCTAACTAACACACTGCTCCTAAGAAGAAAATAATAACTTAAGTTGCCTTTTCTGTTCTTCTCCCTGAAAACAAATTAAGACACTAAACAGGGTCGCCAAGGCAATAACGCCTCCAAAAGAATCAGATTCTTTCTGACAGGTGAAGAATTCACTCTGCTGGCAGACATTCTGCTCAGAATGATAATCACAATGCCAAAGTGTTGTTTATTCCTTCTCCTGTGCACCAAATGAAGCCCTAGTGACACTGGAAATCTAACACTACTTCAACACTCTGTTTATATGCAGGGAAAGCTTATTTATCAGACCACGATTTATCAGAGAGGGAAGTCCGATTCTCCAAACCACGCACATGGATTAGACTTGATGAATCCACAGCAGGTAAACCTTCTGTATCAGGAAGGAGAGCATTTCTCTGTGTACTTCTCATTGGCTCACAGAACTGCTCCCCTCCTTTCACAGATCAGACTTTGAGAGCCAGGGGTATCTCGACTGTAGACCAGAAACATGGTACCAAGGTGCAAACAAATTGCCTGGTATCCTTTATTAATAGATAATAAATCCAGTGAAAATGAGGTGAGGGTAAATGGAGGAATACTATTAAATGAAATCTAACACACAGCTGCATTTTATTTCCCTTTGTTAAGGAAACTTCCAGAGACAGTAGTTTCGGTCGCAGAAAGTCTAGAAGTCTCATGTTATTTTCTATCTCTTATCAGCTACAATGAAGTCTCCCTTCCGCTTCATGCAGCATCTATTTACAAAGTACATTTTAATATACTGTAGTTAGCCTTATGGACAACTATAACAAGTAAAGGCTTTTTTATTTTATCTCATATGATAATTATATTTTTATCCAAATGGGAAGTCGGTCACTTTTTTCCCAATATTTTCAAGATTGAAGGCCACATATAATAATATGCCCTGTATCTGTATGTGGATTTAAGGAATCTCTGCCCTTGGGGTCATACATTCTTCTAAGGATGTATGCTTTTCCTGTCAAAAAGAATATAGCAAATATTGGATGGTTTTTTGTTGTATCTGTTCACATATCAGAGTGGACTTAAATAGCAGCTAATCTTTATTGTACCCTTACTATGCTCCTGGCACTGTGCCGGATATTTTGCATATGTCCATTTGATACCTTACCCTGGAAGGTAGGAACTTTTAACACCCTTGGTTTTACAGATGAAGTACTTGAAACTTATGCTAAATAATTTGTCCAGCTGGTCAGTAACAGAACCAAAAGAACTGTGTTCTTAACCACAATGGTCCACTGTCTTCCTTGCAGCTGGCTTACTCATGCTTGACGGCCGGCTGGCCTTCCTTCCTTCCTTCCTTCCCTCCCTCCCTCCCACCCTTCTTTCTAATAAGTGTCATTAGATCTAGAATTATGTCAGGAGCTAGAGCTAAATGATGAACAAAGCAGACAGAGTGACTCTCTTCAAGAGGTGACATTCTACTACAGGACAAAGACAAGTACCCAAGAAATTACAGTTGAATAGTGGCTATTGCATTGGGAGACAATGAAGGCTTCCCAGAAGTATCAGTGAACCCCTGAAGCATACGTAAAAGTCACCGAGATGAAAGGAGGTGGCAGAGTGAGCAGTGTGGGGGACAGAGGAAGCAGCACGCAAGCTCCATGTGGCAGGGAGTAGCAGAAAAGGAGATGGTGCAGAGAGGAGAGTTAAGGCTGGGGCACTGGGTGGGGACCAGAACTGGAATGGGTTTGTGTGTGGTGATAAGAAACTTGGATTTCTTTCTGTTGGTAATGAAGTATTATGTAGAGGGAATTTGGGAGAAAATTGGGGGGGGGGGGGACGACCCAAACTGGGAAAACAGCTTTTGAAGGTCTGGTTTATAAGTTAGAAATCTAGGGAAAATGAAAGTAACTTGATTGGACATTTGTACAAAACCCTTCACAAATCCCCCGAACCTGATTGGACAATTGTACTCAAAGCTGACTGGCTCAGGCAATTCCATGGACGAGCTATATAAGGAGCTGCACTGCAGCAGCTCACTCCTTTTTTCGCCCAGACCACTGATGAGGAAGCAGCTCTCTCTCTCTCTCACCCAGAACACCAAGGAGGAAAGAACTCTCTCTTGCCCAGACTATCAGTAAGGAAACAGCTCTCTGTTGCAGACCACCGACTAGACAAGAACTACCCCCCCGCCGTCTGACCACCAACGAAGCAAGAACTCTCTCCTTGTGACCATTGAGACAACCAACACGGAAGCATCTGCCCTTGAGGAGTATAAAAGCAGCTAGTACTTAAAGCTGTACACTTTGGGTTTTCTCTCTGCCCTGATAAGGGCAGAGAAATAAAGAGCTGTGTTTGTCCCCGCAAGGAAAAAGCATCTGAGGCTTTTCCTTTCTCTCATCTCTGCCGGAGCCCCGAGGGCCGCAGGAGTCCATGCCCCTCACCCGAGGGTCTCGAGGGCATCTGTCTGAACATCTGGGCTGGACCAGGAGGCGCTCGCCCCACAGAATTACATGGAGATTTTAATTAAGGGTGTGAAAAGATCAGATCCCCAGTGTAGAGGAGAGGACACCATCTGCAGATTGGATCACAAGGGAAGCCAGAGGGCTGTGAGACCGGTCACGATGAGTGAGCAGACAGGAGTTGCGGCACGCACCTAGGTAGCTCTGACAGAATGCACAGCTATGGCTTCCAAGTTCTTTAGGAGGTGGAATCGTGAAGACTTGGGCACTGACTGGATATGGGAGTTAGAAGGAGGGGGACCAACAATGGCTCTTTGGAATAGCCTGACAACTGAGATGGTGTAGGTGGCACTGAGAGGGGAAACAAAGGAGGAGGAGGAGGTTTTGAGGGAAAGGCATGTTATGGGCTGGATGTGTGGGGCTGGAAATACTTGTGGGTCGGTCACAGGATTGTGAAAGGCATCTGAGAGATCTGGGCAGGGAGATAAAAATGTGGGAGCTGATGGCATAACGAATGTGACTGATGTAAGCCATGGAAGTAGACAACGCAACGCAGTGTCCAAGAGGAGAGCTCAGTGGGAAAAAGGAAGAAGGCTGAGTACAAAACCTTGAACTTTATCCACATCTGTGGGTAGAGAGAAGAAAAGGAGCCTGTGGACAGCTCAGAAAAGAAAATCAGGCTGCACAATGGTTAAGGAAGCAAGTATTATGAGGACACAGAAGTAATATGAGTCAGATGCTGCTAAGAATGAGAAGTTAAATGAGGAGTCTGGGGAGCGAAGGACCAGATGTGTTCATGGGACTGGGTGCCTGGAATGAGGTGGAGGTGATGGGCCATGGAGAAACGATTAAATGGAACAGATAGCTGGCAACTAAAAATCACTTGGACTGGGAGACGTGGTGCACACCTGCAATCCCAGCTACTTGGGAGACAGAGGGAGAAGGATCGCAGGTTCAAGGCCAGAGGCAACCTGCACAACTTAGCAAGACCCTGTGTCAACCTAAAAAATACAAAAGGGGCTGGAGGTGCAGCTCCTTGGCAGAGAGCTTGCAGAATACCTGCAAGGCCCCAGGTTCAGCCCCTCGGTACTGAAAAAGAAATCATTTGGTAAACCAGTCTATGGAAAGGAGTCTTTATGTGGCTGATAATAACAACTCCATTTAAAAAACTGTAGCACCTCACCTATGTGTCTTCATGACTCAGATGACAATCCATAATGATATTTTTTCTTGTTTACTTTCTCTTTTTCTAGGGGCTGCAAACCCACTAAGAACAGTCAGTTTTGTTCAAAAGGGCACAAGATAATTGCCT
>VMDO01020775.1:0-25717 GCA_007922755.1 Pedetes capensis
TTCCCAACAATAGCCCTGTGGCATCCGATCCCATCAGATCTCGGAAGCTAAGCAGGGTCAGGCCTGGTTAGTAATTAGATGGGAGACTGCCTGGGAACACCAGGTGCTGTGGGCTTGGGAGATGGACCAGGCAACCCACTCCCAAATATCAATCCGCCATTGAGAACCCTATGAACAACAGAAAAGCACTGATAATAGGGTTTCACCTGTTGTACGCAGGGTTGCTATGACTTCGATACCAATTCAATGGCACTTAACAACAACAACAACAACAAATTTCTATTATTGCCATCCATTGATATCAAAATGTTACTAACCAAATGAACAAAAAATGATGAGTTTGTATATATGAGACCAGAAAACCTGAATGATATAGTTCATAGAACTTAGCCTGCTGGGATAGAGCAGGACAGAGAAAGGAAGAGATCAATTTGAAAAAGTAAATATAAGATAGTTTTAGTATGTTTGCTGATTTTGCCACATTGATACACAAAGCCAATTGATCGGGCAATTGGTTGTTCACTTTTCCTTACAAAGCCTCACCACATACACAGATAAAAAAATATTGTTTGTGCTTCCAAAATTCATGAGAATTTAATGAAATTTTTTTCTTATATATTTTTGGTAGGCTCTCATTTGCTGGAACCTGCCACAGTCTCTAAATGAGCACAGCCTTTGGCCACAGTGTATTATAAACAAAACACACTTCAGATTTTTGTCTTTATTTGCTGTAGGAAGAGATTGTATGGGCTTTCTAGATAGCCCAGCAATGACTTTAAATTCTTAAGATAATGTCCTACTATATATACTTTTAAGAGGAAGATTTTAATTTGCATTAATGTGAAGGAAGTATATTATGCAAAACTTTTTTAATCAGAAATTTTTAATGTACAACTTAATGTGTTTCATTCTGACATGTATCTCATTGTGACATTTCCATATATGCATTTTATTGTACACTGCACACATAACTTCCCCCTTACCCTCTGGTACCCCTCCTACCCCATCTCTCATACCCCACCAATGACCTCCTTTCTACTTGTATGTATTTTCATGGGAATATTTATCTATACCTGTGCACTGAATAATGATTTAAATGCAAACGTTTTTTCTATAGTGATCTGTCTTTTTAAATCGTCAGCAGTATTACATGAATAATCTAGTCTGTTTGCATTATTGCCATCCTTTGATATTGTTGGTATTATTATAATTATTTCCCAAACTATTAAAGTTGGGGTGTTTACTTTGAGGTCGACCTCTCTTTCATTCCTTGCTCCTCATTGGCCCTCCTCCCACACCTGTCTTCTCCCTTCAATAGAGAGATATTTTGTAATAATGGTTTTATATAAACCTCAGAAAACATGGTGTTTGATAATTTTTTTAATTTATGGACTAATGCAGAAATTTATTATTCTAATTTTTATAGGGATTGAAGAAATTAAAAAGATAGACAACATTAAAGAAATGTCAGTCTTTTGGGGCCGTCTGTGTATCTCCACGGCTTATGAGCAAAATATGCCCTTCATCATCTGATTAAAGACAGTAGAACAGCAAACTGCTGTTCAGGTGAACTATTTTGGAAAATAGGGACCATATCTCCTTCCAGAGCTACATTTCTTGTAACATAGCCCATTACAGGGTGTGGTAGTATGTGGTCCTTTCTATATCATGCTACAAGAACTGAAACTTAAAGAAATGATGCAAAAATGATGACACTCTGGCTATTGTGATTTCCTTAAGTAATATACTGAACTTCAACTTTGATACAGGAGACTTATATTTTCTGCTAGTATCCATGAAAATGTAGTGGCATGATGTTATTAGCTTGCAAGTAGGGTAAAATCTCAAACCTCTCATGGTTCTTGCCAGTCAATGCCCAGAAGTAAGGAAAATTCAGAATTAGGGTCACAAACAGGTGGTACTATACATTTGGTGTATTTGAGGAGCTGGGGAAATAGTATTAACTTTCATAGAAAGGACAAAATGTTTCCAGCTAAATCATAATTCAAAGGAAAAGATATCTATCCAAATAACTCTTACACATGACATATTTTACTTTGTCTTATCTTTTTCCATATTAATCCTCTAAACAGGTTTGCTCTATGTCTTTGAGTAGCCAAAATGCAATCAATATAAGTTCACTTTTGTCTTTAACCCTTCATCTTTTTAGAATTACAGTGATAAGAATGAATAATAAACAGGTTATGGAATAGAAGCTTTCTGTCCCTGCTTTAAAGGCAGTATTGTAAGGAAAAATAGGTAGTGAGGTATTAAGAGTGATTTAGATTTATCAGGTTATTTATTAAGATTCTTCATGATACATGACCCTGACCTAAAGAAAAAAAAATAATTCCCTTTAATTATGATTATAAAATAATTATAATTAAGTATTTGCAATAAGACAAAGTCATCTCCAGACTGTGTAGCAACACTTCAGAATAGATGTCCCTATTTTATAAACAAACAAGATGAGACTCATAAAGATTAAGAAATACTTGAGGTTTTTTTTCCACATGAGCAGAACTGAAATGTGGCTTCAGTTTTTATTGTACTTCAGTTCTCATGTGTCACTCCATTATTGCATATTCTTTTATTTGAAAACATGTGGGAGCAGAAATCAGCATTAGCTGACTCTGAGGTGCTTCTCTCAGAACTAAATCACTATTTCAATGACACAGCAACTGTAACACAGCCTCACAGGTATATTCAACATCAGCATAAGCAGTGCTCTGCAGGTAGGCTTCCGGTTCTTCCACATCAAATATAAACAGACAAAACAGGTAAAAATGTATAAAATACTTACTTTAATATAGGTTAAATAATTTGACTTAGAAGTATGCATAAGCAAATCTCTACCGAGTCCCTAAAGTATGTTTATAAGGGGCTAGCCTTTCTAAAATTTTTGGACAGAAAAACAAAAAAACAAAAAAACAAATAGAGGTAGCAGTCTCTGAGGTCCCAAATTCAATTCCCAGCACCGCAAAAATGGGAGAAGGACCTGGCAATCAACTCCCAAGGCAATCCCGCAACACTCAGCCATTGAAAACCCTATGAAGGTCGCTATGAGTCGGATACCGACTCGACGGCACCTAACAACAACAACAACATTATGGTTCTGGTCTGAGTACTCATTTCTGGTGTTTGGAAAAACAAAGTGTGAGATTTCTGTTCTTTTCTGCTTTCTTCAACTGATCATAAGCTTTGAGGATAAGGTCTATGTGTTGTTCATTTCCAGACCTTAGTGCAGTGCTCATCGTAACAGCTGCTAAGAAAATATTTACTATCTTAATGGATATTGGAATGAAAAAGAATATATGAAATATATGAAAAAGCCAAGAGGAAAATAAATTATGAGACAGAATATGAGTAATGAGAAAGTGCTTATTGACATTAAAGATATTAAATGGAAATCACTAGAAAGCAATTGTCTTCTATAACCCCAAAGCTTAATATCACCCTAAATTTAAAGTTAAAACCTAACATTTAAGATAATTTATAAATGGCATAGTGCTGTGGTGCACATTTACAATCCCAGTGACTTGGGACACTGAGGTAAAAGGATCATGAGTTCAAGGACAGAGGAAACCTGAACAACTTAGGGAGATCCTATCTTAAAATAAAATTAAATTAAAAAATTAAAAACTATTCAACTTTTTTTCTGGATTCATAATACTTATTTAATAATTTTTATTGTGTGCTTGAAGAAGTCCATATGTATTTCTCTACGTATACTGATCCACTACCTGCTTTCAAATAGTCTTTTTGAAATAGTTTTGTAATTCTATGTTGAAGCCATTTGAATTTTTATGTTACTACATGTGGCATATTGCTTGTATCAATAATTAGCAAATCTGGGGTAGCTGAAAAATCATGTCAATTTTGAATTGTCGTAATGGTGAAGACACTTTACAGGCTTTTAGAAAATTTTATGATATTATGTTATCAATCATATAATTAGTGTTGTTATCATATTAACAGTGACTCATTAATTGGCTTTGATGTTTACCTCTTTGGTTCCTTTGTAGTGATAGATGTCTATATGAAACTGTTTATTTTAAGTGATATATCAATATCACAGTAGAACAGAACTAATTTCTTAATGATGTGAATATTCAAATATATGTTGTATTTTATCCATAGCTTTAATGCTAAATTTATGTAAATTTTAAATATTTACATGATTCATTTATTGAACCCAAATATTTGTTTTGTGTATGTAATGTACCAAGCTCTATGCTAAGCATTGGGAGCGCACAGTTTGACAAAATTAGAAAAATTTCTAACTTTTCATCCTGTAGGTGAAGGAAAAATTAATACCAACTAAAATGCATAATTTACTATTAGGGTAAGTGTTTCTATGCAGAATTATCAGGGTGTGGTGCTAATGTACATGGTTCTACTTATTGGACTGTCACATCCATTTAAAAGCTATTCAAATTTTCATTGACAGAAGATAGAAGAGGATGAATGTAGACAGATGACAGAATTTTAAGTTTTCAGGTTTTCTTGAGAAGTCACCAATAAATTTTGTAATATAAGTAATATTCTTAATGATATCACTTCATCAGATACTGCTTTGTTCAATCAGCAACTCTTTCAACAAGAAGCATCGATTGTTATTACCTACTATTAAGATGCTATGTTATGTGATTATAAGTAAAATAAGCCATGAATTATAACAGTCTAGAGGAAAGGACAGACATACAAATGGATATTAATACAACCATTTTTAGGATAATGAGCTAACTAATCATAGGGAACATCAGAATTGTCACTAGTCCATCCTAGTGGATCAGAAAAAGCTCCCAAGAGGCATTTAATCCTATGATCAGTTACAGTCTTCATAACAAAGAAGATTTGTTCCAGTTTGCACTGATTTGTCCCCTACATAGTTCATATCTAAATATTTTCACTTCTCCACCAGAGACAAAACCTATAAATATTTATAATTCCTATGTTGTTGTTGTTAGGTGCCATCGAGTTGGGTCCAATTCATAGCAAGCCTATGTACAACAAAACAAAACACTATCCAACACTGTGCCATGCCTGGCACTATGTTAGTACATCTCTGCTATTCATAGGGTTTTCAATGGATGATTATTGTAGGTGTGGGCTGCCAGGTCCTTCTCCCAAGCCTACAGCACCCTGTATTTCCAGGCAATTTCCCATCCAAGGACTAACCCAGGGTTACCTTGCTGAGCATCTGAGATCAGATGGAATGCGATGCCAGGGTGGTATGACTATAGACTATAATTCCTATATGCCCTCTTTATTTTCCCATCAGAGAATGTTCTACTCTATTCTACCTTTGCAACTCTAACAGAAAACTTGGGAATGAATATGTGGGTTTGTGTGGACATGTGAGCATAAGTATGCTAGTTGAAAGAGGGCTGTAGAAATGGTTGAAATTATTACCAACTTCATAGCTAACAAGGAAAGAAAAACACAGTAAGAAGAGGGGCATTAGCTATGTGGTGAAATAGTTTCATGATGCCAGTCCCCCTCACAGAAATCTGACTAGCAATTAGCACAGACATATACACCTTTGTGAATATTCCAGAAAGCAGAAGTGAGGCTGAGACACCCCCTTGAACACACAACTAAGAAAAGCTGAATGGGAAGGGTAAGATGCACTTCATTTTGACTGCATCATGCCTTCCCCAAACTGCTACAGCACCACACAGAGAGGCTCACCCTGGCATCATGACTTCTACAATAGGAAAAGAGAGATAGAGGTAGCATTCAGTTTCCCCCATATCCTAGGACACCTTGCAGGATGCTCTCCTCTTTCTAATTTCACAGGAAACATTGAAGGTATTGGCAAGCCTAGGCCACTTAAGGTAGTAAGTAACCAGGCTCCAATCCCTAGCCAGTTTCCCTGCCTCAACATTCACTTCATAAAAATCTTCCTCAGGCTGAGGGGCAAGCCTGTGACTGCGTATATCTGTAGAGGACAGCCTCTGGCCATGATCTCCTCTAGCCTTGTATCCCAGCCTATAGTCCTGCCCAACTACTGATTGCAAAAAATGGTACTACCCATCCAATGTATAAAGACTACAGACCTGCCTGATTAGAGATGCAGTCCCAGTGCCCAACCAGCAGATCTACCCAACTACCTGCAAAGCATAGAGAGTGATGTAGCCCAACTAAAAATATAAAAGCATTGTCTGCCTTTCCATCATTGCTTACAGCTGATTTATCCAGAATCCCAAGCTAGAGTAAGTTAGTAAGGTCTGTCCTCACCAAAGAAAATCTGTAAAATCTAGGAGATTTAACCACTTTTCAAATCTGAAGGCCCCATAGGACTATAAAGATTCACAGAAATATACCACCACCAAAGAAAGTCTTATTAATATATAGACTTATTAATAGACAACAAAGAAATGGATACCTATGAAATATCAACTCAAAATAACACACTTAATAAAGTTTAAGGATCTACAAGAAAATATGGAAAAATGAGTGGAATCTAGTAAATAATTCATAAAATATGAAATTTGACAAAGAAACAGAAATATAAAACAAAAAGTAATTCTAGAAATAAACACTATAACTGAAAATTTAATAAAAACTTCAACAGCAGATTTGATCAAGCAGAAGAAAAAAATCATTCAACTAGAGTAGCTATACATATTTAAGACAAAATAGACTTTAAATTAGAACTTGTAAGAGAGACAAAGTAGGTCATTATGTAATAATAAAGAGGTCAAGAGGTCAATTCATCAAGAAGATATAACAATTGTCAATGTATATATACACCCATCACTGGAGCACCTAAATATTTAAATCACTTATTAAAAATATAATAATAGTAGGGGACTTCATATCTCTTTTTAACAATGTTCAAATCTTCTATACAGCAAATCTATAAGGAAACATTGATCTTGAATTACACTTTACGCCAAACAGACCTAACAGACACATACAGAACACGAACAGTCCATTTAATAGCTTCATATTACACATTCTTTTGAAGTGTACTTGGACTATTTTCCAGGATAGATCATCTATTAGGCCACAATACAAGTCTTACCAAATTTAGATCACTGAAATCACCTCACATAAGTTTTTCAATCACAATGGCATAAAAACCGGAGCTCAATAATGGGAATTAATCTTGGAAAACTCACAAATACATGGAAGTTGAGCACCATCCTCCTAAACAATCAATTAATCAAATAAAAATTCAAAAGAGAAATCAAAAAGAAGTAAACATAAATGAAAATGGAAATACAACAAACCAAAACCTATGTACTCTAGCAAAAACAAATTAAAGAGAGAAATTTATAGTAGCAAATTTCTACATCAATGAAGCAAAAAAAGTCTTAAGCAATATAATATTATATTTTAATGTATCAGGAAAAATACAAAGACCATAGCTATCAGAAAGAAGAAAAAAAGACCAGAGCAGAAATAAATGAAGTAGAGACTATAAAACAATACAAAAATCAACAACACTGGGTTGTTTTTTGAAAAGGAACAAAATCAACAAACCTTTTGCTAAACTATCTAAGAAAAAATAAGACTCAAATCAAATGAGAAAAGACAGAGGAGACATTATAACTGATAACACAGAAATACAAGGATCTTAAGAAACTACTATAAGAAGATAGCTGGCAAAAAATTGGATAATCTAGAAGAAAAGGATAAATTCCTAGACACATGTAACCTACCAAGAATGAATCATAATGAAATAGAACACATGAGATCAATCAATTCAAGGAGGTTGAATTAGTAATAAATAAATGTATACCATCAAAACAACCAACAGAAAGCCAGGCATGGTGGCACATGTCCATAATCCCAGCATTTGGGTGGCTGAGGTAGGAAGATTGCAAGTTTGAGATCAAGCTGAGCTACATTATAAGACCTTGTCTCAAAACAACTACACAATTCCATATATCTTGATGACAATTTTTATTTTATTTTATTTTATTTTTTGAGGTATTAAGGGTTGAACCCAGGGCCTCACACTTGCATGCTTTGCAAGTGCTGTACCACTGAGCTGCTGTCCCAAGCCCATTGTTTTTACTTTTTCAGACAGGGTCTTGCTAAATTATGTAGACTGCCTATGGTTTCAAACTTATGATCCTCCTGCCTCTGCCTCCTGAGCCACTGGGATTACTAGCATGTGCCATCATGCCTGGCTGATAACAAAATTCTATCAAGGATAAGGCACAAATACCAAATCTCAAACTCTTCCAAAATATTGAAGAGGAGGGCATACTTTAAAACTCATTTTACAAGCCCAGCATTATCATGATACCAAAAACACACAAGGACTCTATAAGAAAATATAATTACAGATTGCTGTCCTTAATGAATATAAATGCAAACATCCTCAAGAAAATATTAGCAGAATATATATATATATATATATATATATATATGTATAATCATTCAACCTGATCAAGTGAGATTTTTCCATGGGGTTCAAAGATGACTCTACAAAAGCAAATCAATAAATATGATGTAACACATTAACAGAATGAAAGATAAAATCTATATGATCATGTCAATAGCTGCACAAAGGGAATTTGGTGAATTTTAGCATCCTTCCATGATTAAAAAAAAATCTAGGGAGTTTAGATGTTGAACGGATGTGTTTCAACAAAATAAAGACCTATATGCAAGCCCACAGCTAATTTCAAAGTCAACACAGAAGAACTGACTTCTTTTCTTCTAGGAATAAGACAATGATACCCACTCCTACCATTTCTTTTTAGTACAATACTGAAAATCCTACCCAAAGCAATTATGAATAGAAAATTAAAGAAAAAACAACTGAAGAAAATAAACATCCATACAAGTATGAAAGAAGTAAAACTGTCTTCAACCAACATGTTCTCATATATAGTAAACCCTAAGGATTCAACATGTACACACAGATGCACACATACCTGTAAGAACTAATAAACAAATTCAGCAAATTACAGAATACAAAATTGACATATAAATCCAGTAGAATTTGTATACACTAATAATAAACTATCCAAGAAAGAAAACAAAAATTCTATTTAAAATAGCAACACAAAAATAAAGTAACTTAGATGTAAATTTAACCAATGTAATGAAAGACTTGTATACTAAAATCTATAAAACACCAAAGTAGAAAATAGAAGAAAATGCAAATAAATGGAAAGATATTCTTTCACCATGAATTGGAAAAATTATTGTTAAAATGGCCTCACAACCCAAAGAAATCTATAAATTCTATGTAATCCATATCAAAATTTCAATGGTATTTTTCCCATAAATAGAAGGAAGTAATAAATTTTGTATGGAAATACAAAATGCCCTGAGTAACTAAAGCAGTTTAT
Source organism: Pedetes capensis (assembly GCA_007922755.1). Taxonomy (NCBI): domain Eukaryota; kingdom Metazoa; phylum Chordata; class Mammalia; order Rodentia; family Pedetidae; genus Pedetes; species Pedetes capensis. The sequence goes on from VMDO01020775.1 coordinate 9,321, forward strand.
ATAGCAAAAAAACAGAATAAAATGAAGAGACAGACAATTATACAATAGCAGTTGGTAGCTTTACCTCCTCCCGCTTAATGGGAATGTATAATGATATATTCACTGTGCAAAACAGAATAGTTATTCAAAATATTAAAAATATATTTATTACTATATGACCCAGCAATTCCACTCCTGGTAATATCTTCACAAGAATTAAAAGTAATGTCTTGAGATATTTGTTTATACATGCTCATAAGAAGCATGAATTATAAAACTAGAACATGGAAGAAACTCTAGTGTCCATCAACAGATGAATGGATAAGTAAAAAAAAATATCATATACACAAGAAATGGATTATCCCTCAGTTTTATAAAGGAAGGAATTCTAACCATGTTATCATATGGATAAATCTTGAAAACATTATTCTAAGTGAAATAAGCCAATTACAAAGGACAAATACTGTATGATTCCAATTATATGAGGTGCTTACAGCAGACAAAATCATAGACTAGTCAAATGTTGACTTTCCAGTAGCCAAAGTGTGGAGGAGAAATGCAGTTATTGTTTAATGGGAATATAATTTCAGTTTTACAAGATGATGTGAGTTAGAGAGAGAAATAGTAGTGATGGTTCCTCAACATTACAATTGGGTTTAATGACAATATAATGTACATTTAAAATAGTAATTCTTGCTATAATACTTTAACACAAAACAACTAGAAGAAAAACGTATAGAATAATAAAAGCAATCTTAAAAACACTCTTTGGTTTCCAGTGCATTTCATTCACATAATGAAGGAACTGGATACAACCAATCATAAAGTCAATGGTATTTTTATTTTGTAAAACGTTGCTTAGGGTGAAATTTTGACTTTTCCATTCTTATGTGATATGCACCTGCAGCTGTAGCACCATGGTGTCCAATCCCTACAGATCTCGGAAACTAAGGAGGGTCCCGCCTGGTTAGCACATAGATGAGAGACCGCCAGAGAACATCAGGTGCTGTAGGCTTGGGAAAAGTACCTGGCAACCCACTCCCAAAAAACAGTCAGCACTGAAAACCCTATGAATAGCAGAGAAGCACTAATAATACTGTTTGGCCTGTTGTACATATGGTCGCTGAGTCAGACACCAACTCCAGTGCACCTAACAACAACAATTGTTATGCAGCCTGACACCCATTGGAGAAGCATAAGTTTACTTATTGCAACAAATTATAATAGACCAAATTTCTTCCCTTAAAATGAAGAAAAATTTCTAATTTATTAAAGGAACATACAGAAAATGTACCTTTCCTAAGATGTTCTCTGAAAATATTCGAAAGGCTATGTATAACATTCATTTGGGATACAAAAGTAAAATAATGCACACTTGTTCATACACAGCTGTCATATTAGTCATCTACATCCTACTTTACAATAGAGGAAGCCTAATACTTTGGGTATCAGAAGGTTTGTATTTCAGAGGCAGTATAAAAGCAAACATTGCCATTCTTTGAAACATAATATGTAATCCAACCACTTCAACAATTCCTCATGGAATCAGCTCAAGGAGACTGCCAAATCTCGTTGATTTTCCTCCAAAACTACTAAATTAAAATCCACCTGATAATTCTTATGCAGTTATTAAAAATAAATACTACTATTAGGTCTTTAACAATTCAAAATTCATTCATATCCTAAAATTTCCAAATACTCACTAAACCTATAGTTATTAAACAAGGTGTTGCATTTCCCCTGAGTTAAAATTGTTTTTGAATTAGAATGTTGTATTTCTAGCTGTTCAATTTTAGAATAGCAGTCACAGGCTCTTCTAAGACAATATCTTCCATTTCTTTACTTCTTTCTAGGCAAATTGATCAGTGGTGTTTTGAGGATTGGCTGTGTGCCCAGTTTCCACAAATGCCAAGGACTTCTGTGCACCAAGTTAATTAAAATTGAGTGCTTGTTTTAGGCAGAAGAAACAGGCAGAATGCTGGATGGTTCTAAAAAGTGATTGAACAATTTAAGCAAACAGAATAACCTGCCTTCAAGCTAAAGAATAAAAATACTTTATTACATTGTCTTTGCTCAAATAAAAAGCCTTTAAAATGTTATTTTTAATTGAAAAATGTGAAATATATACCTGAATCAAAATGAAAATGCTATATAACTCACAGAAAAATAATAAAAATATGCAAACTCTGGCTTTCCACAAAATCTATAAATTAGATTTTTTGATGACCAACATTTTAAGAAAATATCTGCTTAGCCTTCAAGTATATGATAAATTACTTTTACTAATATTTATATGAGAATTGCATTTCCCAATGTTATGTTTGTGTGATCAATTATCATCTAATACCTAAGAGGAAAATACAAAATTGGAAGCCCACGGAAAGCATAGGGAAATTCTTAATATAGTTAATTTGAATTTAAACATGGGATTGAGTTTTAAATAACACATTGTTATAAATGCTTGTGGAAATCTTCTAGATTTTATTGTGTAAAAGAGTTAGCAATTTAAATTAATGTGGCTAAATGAGCTGAGACTGGACTCTATAAACACAGTTCCACCACATTCTAGGCAGTGAATGAAAGGCTACTAGCATGTACAGAGGGCCTACTAATGAGCAGAAACACTAGCAGTTACAATATGTTTAATGTATACCATTGCTTTCTAATTCTCCTCATAACATTTTAACAGATACATATCCTTATCTTACAGATAATTAAACTGAGAACAATTGGTGTTAAGAAACTTTCTCAGTATCAGAAAACTATTAGGATTAATTTATGAGTTAATATATAAATTTATTTAATTAATTTGAGTTTGGATGAGTCCCTGAAGTTAGTATAATCTGTTCTAGTCAAAATTCTTAATTTTAGTTATGTGGAACGTATTCTTATTTGGCACAGTGCCAAAATCCATAGTTCAAGTCATACTTCATGCACTAATACTAATGCATTTTCCTCAAAGAAATTTACTTACAGTATTCATTCGCTTTACATGAGTGTCAACCAAACATGTTTTTATATGGAATAAAATTAGATTGGTTAGTATATATTTTGAAAGGAGGGACTCAAAATAATATGGTGCCCCAAAACAACAATGGAAGGAATCTAGCATTTGAAGAAAGAGGTCAAGCCAGACGTGATGATGCCTGCCTTATAGTCCCAGTACTATGGGGGGCTGAGGCAAGAGGATCAACAGGAGCTAGAGCTTGAGGCCAGCCTGGTAGCCTAGTAGCTAGTTTATATAGCAAAAACCTGTCTACAAAAACCACCCACACAAACAATAAAACAAGTCAATAATCCCAAAAGAAATTTTAAGGGCTTCTTTTGGAAGTAACTTGTCTACCATAGGTCAATTGTTGTTGGTTAATCTGTCCAGTACACTCTGACTCATAGTGATCCTGTGTACAACAGAACGAAACAGGACTCAACACTGTGCCGAGCCTGGCATTATTGTCAGTGCTTCTCCGCTATTCATAGAGTTTTCAGTAGTTGATTATTTCAGGAATGGGCTACCAGGTCCCTCTACCAACCCTACAGCACCTGATATTCCCAGCAGGTCTCCCATCCAAGTACTAACCAGGCCCGACTCTGCTTAGTTTCCGAAACCAGACGGATTGGAAGCTGGGGTGGTATGACTGTAGACAACACAGCTCAGTAAGGCATCTCAATTTACTGTCTTTATATTATACTTCTACCCTGCACGGCCAAGTTGTGAAGATAGCTTAGATAGTAGAGTGGTGGATGTGGTTAGCAGATTGGGGTTTGGGGTTTGGCTATCCCTATCTTTCCTTCTTTTTTTTTTTTTTTTTGGTCTCTTTTTCTACTCCTGTCAAGAATCATCTCACTTTAATTTAATTTACATATTTACATTTACATTACTGAAATTACATTTCCTGAAGCCAAGTGTTTCCTAATTGCCAATTTCCTTATTTGCCTATTCATCCAATGTTTTGGAATGTCTTTTCATACAAAGTATTATGTTAGTTAAAGTTTACATATTGTTTAATAATGATGATTATAACATGGATTATGATAATAGTGATGGTCATTTGGCAAAACATTTAGAAACATATAGGTCAAATTCAGGTTTATTTAACCTACTACAGAAAGAGAGAACTTAATCCAAGGAAATGTGGGGGTTTTACAAAAAGGGGGAATTAGGTCCAACTACTATTCAGTGTATGCTTGTCTTAGATAGTTATAAGATAAATTAAGGAAATAGAGACCTTGATGGGATCTCTTAAGATGTAAGGTTAATTTGGGTATTTGGTATCTTAATTATTATTCAGCTTGTGGAAGCGTAAACAGAGATCTGCTGTTTTTATACATGTGGAGAACATTGTCCATTTTTAGTTCCTATCAGAATAATAAAGTGACCTTACCTGTATCTTGTTCTGAGAATGGTTTATGCTTTCTAGGTATCTGCTGAAAATTTCTGAAAAATAAATAATGCATATTTTTCAATGATTCACTATATGTTTAACACTGCTTTGAGCATTTTACTTGTATTTGCTAATATTGATCTTCATAAATATCCACTAGAAAGATGCAATTATTATCCTATTATGCAAATAAAGAAAGTGAAAAATATCCAGGATAAGCAATTTTCCTGAAGTCACACAGCTAGGAAGTGGCAGAGCTATACATGTAGTCTTAACTTTGTTGTTGTTGGTTTTAGGTGCCCTCAAGTTGGTATCCTACTCATGGCGACCCTCTGTACAACAGGGGAAACACTATTGTCAGTGCTTCTCTGCTGTTCATAGGGTTTTCAATGGCAGATTGATTTTTGGGAGGGGGTTGCCAGGTCCTTCTCCCAAGCCTACAGCTTCTGGTGTTCCCAGGCGGTCTCCCATCCAGGTACTAACCAGGCCAGACCCTGTTTAGCTTCCGAGACCTGACGGGATTGGATGCCACAGGGATACAGCTGCAGGCAGTCTTAACTTTAGAACTCCTATAATATCAAAGCCATGATCAGGAAAAGTTTATATCCCACAGCTAATCTCATTGGTTTCTTTTAAAGATAGTAGCTTTACTCATTATTTCTTTTCTTTTTCATTACTAATTCTTTTCCTTAGCATTTTTGGCATCATTCCCCATTGGTTCTTTCCTTTCCTTATCACTCGTATTTAGTCTTCTTGAGTAACTTTTCTTTCACAGCTTGCATATATATATGGAGAGAGAGAGAGAGAGTTGTTAGGTACCTTGGAATTGAGTCCCTCTCAGAATGACCCTCACAGTTTTCAGCAGCTGATTGTTTTGGGATTGCTTGGAGAGTGGATTGCCAGGTCCTTTTTCCATTTCGGGCTGCTGGAGATTGAACAGGAGGGCTTCAGAGAGCACAGAGCAGCACTCTGACAAATGAACTAAACCACAGCCCGGTATATGTGTGCGTGTGTGTGTGTGTGTGTGTGTGTGTGTGTGTGTGTGTGTGTGTATTCCTATGATCCATTTCTTAGTTCTTGTTACCCTATATATTCTCTTCTGGAAAAATTATATTGTCAGAATTTCAGATACTCTATAAATGCCAATGATAGGCAAAGAAATATCTTCACTATTATTATCTCTCCTGAATTACAAAACCATAATTTTAATTATCTGGTATCTCATATATATTTTAATATGATGACAGTGAAATCAACTTATCTCCATTTCTACTATTACTAATGTAACGCAGACCATTACATCTCACCTTGAATGTTAAACATCTTTAGTATTTATAGTCTCATCTACAGTCTTCGCCCATTTCCTACCTGTCTTTTTCTGTTTTCTTTAAACTGCATGCAAAACAGTCTATCTAAAATGTAAATTATTTCACTCATACAAAAACATCTATAATCACTTCAAAGAAAATAAAATGCATAGTATACATCTATTAAATATGCATACATATAGAGGATCTGTATGTTAGAAACTATAAAATATCAATGAAAAATCACATAAGACTAAATAGATAAATAAGATTTTGGACTGGAGAGGAGGAAGATATAGCTATAAAGAGGTGGCAAGAAAGATTTTTGGATCCTGTGTGGTGTTGGTCATGCAAATATATACAAGTGATAAGATTGCATAAATATGTACTTGGATATGCAAAGACATGAATGTAAAAAATGTGAAATTTGAAAGAGCTCTGTAGATTACACTGATGTCAATGTTCTTATATCATATTATACTATATTATAGAAGATGTTACCATTGGAGGTGAGTAAATGAACAGTACACAGACTGACTCTGTCCAATTCTTTATTATTTTTGGTAGTGTTGCCAATTTCTATGGATCTATAATTAACTTAAAATTTTAAAAATATTATCTCTCTCTGCCAGCTTAAACTATTTCATTGGTTCCACAATGTTTCCATAAAAGTATCTAACCTCCTTAATATTTTCCCTAAAATCCCTTATCATTTGAAATTTTATATTTTCACAGGATTTAACACAGAATTGTCTTTGAATGTATCACTCACCTTTCTCCACAGTTCTCATGCTCAATCTCCCTTCTACCTTTCACAACTTCTTTTTCTTTTTCTTTCTTTCTTTCTTTCTTTCTTTTTTTTTTTTTTTTTTTTTTTTTTTTTTTTTTGAGACAGGGTCTCACTAAATTATGCAGATTGCCTCTGGTCTTGAACTTGAACTTTTCATCCTCCTGCCTCTGCCGCCCAAGTCACTGCCTTTTGCATTTCTAATGTCTGCCATTTTTACTCTGAACCATCATTCATACCTTAATTTAGGTATCATTTCTTCCATGAATAGTGCCTACTAAGCTATATTAGGTACCATTCCTAATATAAGTTCCTATAAGTTTTCTTACTTTTTTGTTTTTGCACATACTTTTGGCCACCTTTAATCTACATATTTTTTCTTTGTTTTTCCACTGAGGGAGTGTTTCCTACTTCCCTGCTCCATGAGTCTTGCCCTGGAGCAGTCCACTAGGACCGCAGAAGCTGTGAATACCAGCTTCTTACATTCCTAGGCCCTCATTGTAATAAGGTACTGGAATTAAATCAAGTATAAATAACACAAACAAATGGAGAGCTAAAACAATGCTCTGGAGTTTGCAAATGTCAAAATAATTTCAGTTTGCCAGGGATGTGGAGGTAGCAGTTTGGGGATACCAGCAGATCTAATCTACATTATTGAGCATTACTTTAAGGTTTTGTAACTTCAACCACGGACTTGCAGCTTTTCAGATAATTCTTTACCCAATATTGTTTTGATGAACTTACTCTCAGACTACACATGTCACAATTATAATGTATAGTGCCTGCAACTATGAAACTGACTGTATAAAACAGTGATTCAATTGACTATATTTTTATCTATATTCCTATTAATAATGTAAAATTCTTAATTACAAGGATTTGCAATATTAAATCTATGGCTTGCACAGTTTCAGAAATGTAGCAGTTACAAATTCTGAGTAAATATGAACAAGTAGATTCCTTATTTACAGTATTTTCATATCTGCTACCCTTGATTATGATCTTTATCTAAGGAAGTCTGAAATATAGATGCCATTCTAGATTTTACTTTGCTATGACTCTCATTGTCTCACTGGTTATCTTCTATACTCCATACTACATATTAATTTTCTTTTCTTCTTTTGTATAGCAAAGTCACTATCTAGTTTAATACCTCACCATTTCCTCTGATGAACTATTGCTCTTTGATTTATCAGCATATCTCCAATCTAATCAGTTATAATCCACATTTTACATAGAAGTAAATTAAAGCAGAATTTGATCAGAGTTTTCTTGTATAAAAGTATTCCATTAATTCCCATTCGAATAGGATGAAGTGTAAACTTTTTGGAGTAACATTCCATTCTTACATATCCTGTTTTTTTCCTCCATTTCCAATACCTTTCTCTGGCCCCCTGACACATCAGTGAGTACTCTGAGTTACAACAGATTTTGTCAATGGACTTCCACCTTCCTGTACATGCTACTCTCTTTCATGCCCAAATGGCTTTTTACTACTACTTCCCACAGCATTAGATAATTTATTTTATCTCTATTTCAGAAATCTAATTCAATTTTCAAGCTCAATTATCACTGTCTGAAATTTCATTTTCAATACTGTTGGTCAATTTGTCATCATAATTCTTATCAGTACTTCAGAATAATTTTTAAATGGTGCTAGTCAAGTTATAGGTATATAGTTGGTTCTCAATATTATAAAATTAATTAATAAAAATGAATCAAAATATTGTTGAGAATAATGGATTCTCTTATACATATTTATTATATGCCCACACTTTAAAAAATTTTTACAACCTAAATTCATGAGCAAATATATTAGTTCAGTTTTACTTTTAAGCAAAGATATTTATAAAATACTTTTCTTTTTCTTGATATCTATTAAGTACAGATAACATTCAAAGTACAATATTTATTCTTACCACATGATAATAATTATATTTTTCTGGAGTCATCTTGTAATTACCTGAACTAAATGTAGCTTTAACAATCTGGTGTGAAACCCTTCTCTACTGGTCTTGATCATTTTAAGTTATTTTTTAGTGAATAAAAAATTCTAGGTACGCTTTCTCTTAACTGATACTAAGAATGTATTTGACACCTAAGCATTTATTTTCAATAAGTATTACAGAACATCTTTTCCCTTCTAATAAAAAAAGATTTCTTCATAATATTCTATGGAAATAAAGACCTTCTTAGGGGCAAAAAGAACACTAAAATTAATTTCTGAATTAATTTTTATAGTGGTTTCTTTCTGAAGGACACTCAAATATAGATGAGCCACAAGCCCATCTGTAGTGAATTTTGATATGTGTTTTAACATCCAGGATCAGATAGTGCCTGACAGGGAGGGAATTCAGACAATATGTAGCCAAACATTTCCATTTGTATGTATTGGGAACATGTTTCCTATAGATGGTAAATATTTTTTGCAATCATTGGAAAACTAAATAGCACAAAATATAGCACAAAATATAACTTGTGTTTTGTTGCTACTATGTAAGGATTCTTTTTACAACTAGGGGATACTTCTATTGGGATATTACAAGTAATGAAAGCAGACTAACAAACTCAAACCAAATCCATCTTTATTTCCCAGTATAGATTTAAAGGAGAACTTTAAGTCAGGCTTTTTCTAAATTCTATTTAACTTCCTTCAAAGCCATTTCACAAAAACTGTATATTGTTGCTTTTCTAATTGCAACATAAGACTTAAAATAGTTATTCATTACCTTTTTGCATGTGATAGTTCATACATTGTTGAATTTAAGGTCATGTATATAAAAGGATCCATCACTTATTTTTTTCAATCTTATTTCTGCATCTCAGATTTCTGGCATTTAGATTATTGGGGAATCCAGTGTTCACTAATTTCCTGTGAATCACGGAGACTCCAGATTTTGCTGCCACCATAGGAGTTGTCACTGTCCCTCGTACGAAGATTTCCCCTTCAACAGTCTTGTCCTCCATCCGTGGCAGAAAGTGAGAGTAGCTGGTACAACCTGTATCCCAGAAAACTTCAAGCTGGCAAAAACCGCTGCTGTTTCTTTTGGCAGTATGTGCCCACTATCCTTCTCAGGGGAATAACAGCTCCAACTTTAGACCTGTTTATAATAGCCACATGTACAAACTGAAATAAGGACTGAAAACTAAAACACTTAAAAGGATGCCAGAGTTCCATTTAGTCTAAAAAATAACAAATGCAACTTCCTTCCTTCCTTCATATTTTCTCTGGGAAAATAACCTCATATCAGACATTCCTGCTTAGATTGCCTGAAGAAATTTAAAAATGAAATGTCTCTCATTTAGACAAAGATTTAGTTTTTTTCTTTGATAAGTCAAAAAAAGATTTCTTGGAATTCATAATAGTTTTTTTCTCCCTTTTTTGGTAAATGTTCATGAGGTACAGAGTAATACAGCATTGGCTTTTCCCATTATGCAACGATTACATCACTTTGGGTTGCACTTTTATCAAGTTACAAGGTTTATGGAACATTTTGACTAATATGTAGTAAACCTCATGCGCATGTTTGGGTTATGTTCCCCTATTTTTCCTATGTACTCATGAAGTTGCATCATTTACATTGAGATTATCCTCTACCCCTTTATCCCTCTACATTGCTTCATTTTAAAAAGAAGTATTCTTTAAGAAATGTGATACTGGATTTTAGTAGTGTTTCTCACTGTTGCTGCTTATCCCTGACAGCAAGAAAACCCCCTTCCCGGTCTACAGTCCCCATTTATGAGAAGGAGGGCTAGGAAAGAATTAGGGATAATGTTTGAATATACTAATTACCTAATTTCCTCCTAAGGCCCCTTCATAGAGGGAAGAAATTATATTTGCCTCAATTACTTTGTTTTCTTTTTGATTAAAAACACAGTAATTCTCAGTAATAAAGATAATATTTTCTCTAGGTTTCTCTGGTATTAACAAGGCTTTTTCACATTTTAATACAATATATTTTACCATATAATGCTTCTCACCTATGCAATTGTATAAGACCATAGGCAATATAATATAAAACCTTCTCCACACTAAGATGGTCTGTGCATCCTAACAGGACTTACACATAAAGATTAGTTTCAGTCTCATATGACCATCTCAAAAGCACCTATAGTTTTTCATCTCATCACTATCACCTCAGTGGCTGCCCAGAACAGCTGCTCAGTATTTTTTTTGTTGGATTATTCTTCAGTGAAGTTCACCTCAAACACAGCCATATCCCTCCTGCTGTTTTGCTGCTAGGCAGTCATCTTCCTGCTAAGAAGCTCTGCCAGTCTCTCCTACGTGTTTTCTTTGTTTCCTATGGAGCTATGAGAAATGTCTGTTCTCAGAGATCAGGTGGGATCATTGTCCCTATAAATACTTATTTTTCTCTAGGTAAAAAAATTCAAACCTGTGTTACATTCCCATCCTTGAATCTTGTACCCCTTGGAGCAAAATAGAAAAACTTCAGAAATATTTATCTGTAACTTTAAGACCTAGTGCCTCAGAGTCAAATTATTTATCCTGATGCCACTTTATTTTTTCTACACCAGAAGTATGCCATTATATCAGGGACTTAGAAGTAGTAGATATATCTGGTTACATACATATATACATACACATGTGTTACGTATACATCAGCTTCTCCTGAAATTAATATAACTGCTTCAGCTACTTTTAAATTAGTGCTACTATGGTATATATTTATCCATCTATTTATTTTTAGTTTATCTTAGTGTTTACGTTTTTAACTTTCTTGTGGGACTGGAAAGTTGAGCAAGTGCTCATCCAGTGATCTGTACCTCCAGCCCTTTGTTTTTTACTTTGTAATTTGAGATAGGGTCTCACTAAATTCTGCAGGCTGCCTCTGGCTTAGAACTTGCAATCCTCCAGCCTCTGCCTCTTGAGTTGCTGGGATTAAAGGTATGCACTGGCTATACATATGTTCTTAACTGATTTGTTTAAAAGTTCAACATGCCCGTTTAAAAACCTGTAATTTATGTTAAAATATCTGGATATAAATAATGAAATTTGAATCAGCATTTTCTTTAAAAATAATTCTTTCATTATCAATTAAATAAAGATAAATAAAAATTCTTTTTGGAATTGACTGCACATGCTAACTAGTCTAGTAATCCCATCTCTGTTTACCATCAAGATAAACACACTTTAGAAACAAACTTGCATTGGTCAATGTCAATATAAATAAACCAAGAGATGTATGAAGACTAGATCAGTGGTTGCCAAGGGTTAGACATAGTAGGGGAAGTGTGCTGTACGACGGTGGGGTGGTTTTACTAAAGGATCACATAAGGAATCTCTGTGATCCTGGAGATGTTAAGTATCTTAGCTATGATGGTTGATAATAACCCTATACAAACACACACACACACACACAAATGCACATGTGTGCACACACACATACACACATGTAAGTAAAATTGGGGAACTTCAAATAAAACTGGTTAACTGAATCAATTTAAATATCCTAGGTATACTATTACACTATAGATTTGTAAATGTTACCATTGGAAGAGGCCTGGTGTTTAGCTCAGTTGGTAGAGTGCCACCCTGCAGTCTTTGAGGGCCCTCGTTCTGTCTCCAGCACCACAAAAACTTGAGGACATGGCAGTCCACTCCTGAAGCAATCCCAAAGTAATCAGCCATTAAAAATCCTATGAGGGTAACTAGGAGTCAGGCCTGACTCAACAGCACATAACAACAGCCATTGGAAGAAATTAAGTAAAGTAAAAAGGAAATCACTATATTATTTCTTAAAACTGCATATGAATTTACAGTGTCTCAATAACAATATTAATTAAAAATTAATATGTTCTATGTCCTTTCTTTTAATACCCTCTCATACCTCTAGGTGTGTTTTCGGATGCAGATATCTAAAACATGTGGCCAACTCTGCAACAACATCCATACTATAAAGATTAAAGGTTATGTAGTGAGCGAGGGTTAAGCTCAGGTGAGAGTGCTGCTCTGCACACTCTGAGGACTTTGGTTGAATTCTCAGCACCTCAAAAGGAGGAGAAGGATGTGGCAGTCCACTACCAAAGCAATCCCCAAACAATCAGCCATAGAGAACCCTATGAGGATAGCTATGAGTGAGACTCTACTTGAGGGAACCTGGCAACAATAAGAGGGTAGGAACAGAGCTGAGTGGTAGAGCACTTGCCTAGCATGCCTCCAACCCTAAGTTAAATTCCCAACACACACACACACACACACACACACACACACACACACACACACCACTCACACAAAGTGCATATAACTGCTATATCTGAGCCCAGGCCTTGACTCAGATCAAATAACCCATTTTATGTTTTGGAGACAACTATGATACACATTAATGTTTTTAGGGAATTTGTAGAAAAAATAAAGGAAGCAAACATAATAGAATGGGAGAATTATTAAAAGATGGAATGAATCATATTTCTTTGTTATATTAGCTCTGCAATTTTAATTGATGTCAGACTTTGAAAATCATTCTGTTTTCCTGGCAATGTGTTCATAAGTAAAGCAGATTCTTCTTTCATAGGTTTATTGTAAAGATTAAATGAAATACTACATGAGAAGGGGTCTTGTACAATTTCTGACATAAGCAAAAAATTTAATATATGTTAGTTGGATTTGGCATTGTATTGATTGAGAGAAAAAAGCAAACAGACATAATCTATGTCAATGGAAAGAAAGAAAATAGCAATGTTAATGAACAAAATAAATTGGGATCTTACTGGAACACTTAAATAATTAAAATGGAAAGACTAGCTAAAGGCAAAAGATAAAAATTGTGAGATTTGGATTTTAGAAATGATACGTAGATTATTGAGTGATATTTATCCTTGTAGCTTAGTTGTGACAAATAAAAAAATTATGTTATTATGTGTTCAGATATTATATCGCAGGACATTTAGTGAATGATCAATATTTTTAAGCAGACAAGTTACTTCCTTAATAGCAGTTTGGTTAAAAAAGTGAAAGTTAAAAACTGAAAATACGGACTGTAAAGCAACTTTAAGTAATTGTATTACACTTTATTTCTGACTAATATAGAGAAAGGGGCTGGGATTTAGCTCAGTTGGTAGAGCACTGCTCTGCAGTCTATGAGGTTCTGAGTTCAATTCCCAGCACCTCAAAAATGGGAGAAGGGCCTGGCAATTCACTCCCAAGGCAATCCTGAAACAGGCAGCCGTTGAAAACCCTATGAGGGTCGCTATGAGTCGGATACTGACTCGACGGCACCTAACAACAACAATACAGAGAAACCCCAAATAATCTAGTGTACAATGATCTAGGGCTAGAGTTTAACTCAAGTTGGTAGAGTGCTGTTCTGTGCACTCTGGGGCCCTGGGTTGGATCTCCAGCATCACAAAAATGGGAGAAGGACCTTTTAGCCCACTCCAGAAACAAATCAGCCATTGAAAACTTCATGAACAGCAGAGAAGCACTGACGTAATTCCAGGCACAATGTTGAAGAGTGTTTCCTTCTGTTGTACATAGGGTCCTTATGAATCAGATCTGACTTGATGGCACCTAACAACAACAACAACAACACAATGACATAGTTCAGAAAATATCTTTTATTTTACTGACCAATGGATGAAACATTTTAAGTAAAAATTAAATATAAAAACTCACTGAGAAATTTTATAAAATTTCATCAACACTTAATTTTTACCATTTCTAATTATTTTTCAGCAGGATGAATAAAGAGAGTTCCTGGCTAAAGTTGAAATTAAAGTAATTAAAATGACATTAATGACACAACTTATTTGCTTCTCTCTTGCTAGATAATTCATAAAATGTAAGAATTTATTGTCAGGCAGACAGAGTTTAATATAGTTCCAAATTTGGAGGGAATTTTTCCACCACTAACCATGAGACAAGTTACTTCTGAGTTTTAGTAGCAGCTTGTTTATTGCATTCTTGTAAAAAGATAAAAAAAAGATAAAAGTCAATCTTATTTTTATTCACAGTTGAAATACTAAGATTGGTTGACCTATTTTCTATGTTATCATAAAGGAGAGATGGAAACTATGATAGAGTTACATGTCGTTCAGAGAGTCTTATGAAGCTAACTCCATAAAACTTTATTCACTAGATTAGACAACACAATGGAATATGAAACAAAATAAATACTTAGTGTTTTTGTGTTCACTGCATGGACATTTTCTATCCTTATTCTGTGCTCTGTAAAGTATGGTATGGTCCTGTAATCCAGCCTGTGTGTAAGTTTATAGAGGGCAATGGAGTGGAAAGTTCTTAGTAACTTTTCATTCTTCATTCTTTGCCTCCATGGGAAACATAGATTCTCATATTCATTTCACTGATTTTTAATTTTTTTAGCCTTGACTTATAATTGGTTTTATAGCCTCATAATTCTTTAAGTTTGTACTATCAAAATAGGTGTCATCAGTACTTCTAGGCCACTTAAAATCACGTATGAAAGCAGACAGGGGAGGTTAAGTTCCTTTCTAGTACTTGTATAAGCACATATACAAGTGATTGTACATAAGGTTTTCACAGCGGGTGTCTGTCTCATCTTGCCAGCTGTACACTCATGGACAATATTTATAAATTCTTTCACTATGACTTCCATAAATCTGCAGTAAAAATAAGTGCTTTTCAAAAAATATGCATTGTAACAAAAATTAAAAGTTGTATATGAACTGATAAAACTATGTTTTCCTAATACTGAAGAATATAAATGTATTGCAAGGTAAATATTTATTTAAATTAATAGAGGCTGTGTTTTCTGTCTTTCATCAATTCATTGTTTAAGAATGACATGATCATCTCTTAAGCTTGATGGAGATAAGCCCTTTCCAATCTTGGGGTTCAATTTGTGGCTAGTGTTTTTGTTTCACTTTGTATTTACTTTACTTTGTTTTGCAGTACTTATAAATATATCATAAATAACATATGAGTCAGAATTCCTGAATTATCTCACTTACTAGTTGGGGGGGGGGAATGAGGGTTTATAGCTCAGTTGGTAGAGTGCCGCTCTGCCCTCTTTGAGGACCTGGGTTTGATCGCCAACACCACAAAAACAAGAGAAGGACCTGGCATCCCACTCCTGAAACAATCTCAAAACAACCATTGAAAACCCCATGGATAGCAGAGAAGCACTGACATGGTGCTGGGGATGACACATTATCAGGAAGTGTTTTGTCCCATTGTACATAGGGTAACTATGAGTGGGACCCAACTAAAACAGCACCTAACAACAACAAATTGTGGTGGTTAATCTTGATTGTCAACTTGTTTGGATTGAGAAGTGTCTAGGAGACTTGTAAAGCTCATCTCTGGCTGTATATGTGAGTGTTTCTCCAGAGAATATGAATAGCACCATCCCATAGGCTGGAAGCCTGGATGGAATACAAAGGAAGAAAGGAGAATGCTGGCTAGCACCTGCATTCTCTCTCTGTCTGTCTCTCTGTCTGTCTGTCTGTCTGTCTGTCTGTCTGTCTGTCTCTCTCTCTCTCTCTCTCTCTCTCTCTCTGCCTTCTTGCTGCTGTGATGTGAGCTATTATGATATGTCACATCCTCCCCACCATGATGGACTGTGACCTCTGACACTGTGAGTCAAAGTTTTCTTTTTTTTTAATGTCCATTTTCTCAAGTATTTGTTCACATAACAGAAAACTAACTGATACATTTGTTATGGTGATGCTGAATAAATTGTTTTTGATAGCTGATTTCATCTTACAAACAGCTAATACTACCTACATCTTAAGATTATTATGAAGACAATACTAATTAGCATGCTTAAAATATTTAGTAGATTGTTCTGCATGTATTATATTCATTATGTATGATAGTAAATGCTACCAGAGTTGCTTTTTGACCTTGTAAGATATGAGGTGCTTTATTTAAGAGACAAATCAATCTTAGGCAAAACAAAACTGAACAAAAACCCCTCTCAACTCTTAGTTTAATGCAACCAT
>VMDO01020775.1:25817-36850 GCA_007922755.1 Pedetes capensis
TGTCATGTGCATTAACAGTTCTACTTATTTTCCTTCAATGGCTTGAAATATTGCATAAGTTTAGAACAATAATGGACCTATGTACATACATAAAATGGCAAAGGAAAAGCTTCCCTTAAGATTCTGAGAATGTACTTTTCTCATTGAAATATTTATCGATAGATGACCTTATGGGATTATATTCTTTCACTTGTGTATTCATGAACAAGTTCACTAGATATTATCAAATATTGTAAGGCCAAAGAAAAGGATAATTAGAATTTGGCATCCTTTCATTTTAACTAAAAGAAACTACAAACACATAAGTGAAAATCCACTTAACACAGATATCAGTTACTAGAAGGAAAAAAAAACATTAGTTCTAGAGTGTCTGAAGAACCTGATTTCAGCAGAATCCATTTACAATCCTCAAAGTGACACTGACTCCATTAGAAGCCAAGTGTAAGTAAATGATCAAGCTGAAGAGAAGTATTTAAAGAACCATAAGTCAGGAAGACTTTGAAAGTGAGGGGATTATTAAGGTTAACTGTTGTAAGATAAGGAGGTGAGAAACCTTGACAGAGCAACAAGATAGTTATCACTGCTTTAAGGTAAAAATCATTACTGTAGAAGGGGAGTTTAATTTGTTCCTAAATAAAAGAAAATTGATTTTCGTTTTCATTTTGTAGGTTTTATTTTCCTATTGAAATTCGAAGTGGGGGATTGAGGGTTGTGGGAAGGGTAAAAATACTGAGGCCTTGAAAATAGCTTGTTAAGAGAAATTCATAAGTATATATTTGTTCTTGTGACGATTAAGAATTGAAAAATGCAAGTCCCCAAACAATCTGAAATCTAGTTTCATTTAATTTACATCATATTATGTTTGCAACATTAGAAAATTTCATGAAATGAAGAAAATTACTAGAAGAGAGGTAAGCCCAGGGAATTGCCAATGTTTGCATGCCGGTTTACCTAGACTTACTTATTTTACTAATCTAAGTAATAACTGATAATAGCAAAATTACACTGATAAGATCTTCAGAGTTTTTCTTTTTGTTTTGTTTTTTGTTGCTGCTGTTGTTTTTAAATACCTATCTCTAAAAGAAATTAGGTGATTTTGAAGGTGGGAAATAAGCTTCAAATATTTCTTTCCAAATTAAATGGGAACAGTCCTCAGTTACCTTTGGTAGAATCTAATCTTCAAAGCATAATGAAATTAAATTGATAGAAAAATACATAAGCAAAAAAATACAAATGCAGTGGATAATTCCAAGTCAGCAAACTCTATGGTGTAGGTTTCTCTTCTCCCCCTCCTCCTCCTTTTTCTTCTTCTTCTAGCTTTAAAGTGACTAATGTAACTCTGAAGAAGTTTCAACTAGATTTTTTTCCTACATTTTGCAATAAAATTATTAATGCCATGAAATAATGGCTTATGGTTAGGGTAATGTAGATGTAGTGTGAGACACTGAAAATATAAATTAAATATGTTTTCTTCCATCAGGAAATTTGTTTCCAAACATCAAAATAATGATTTTTTACAATAGGACAAGTGTTATAATAGAAATAGAGTACTTGAATTATCCTTTAAAATACAAATGAAACTACTGAATTCTTTTTCTTCTTTACCCACTACTCCCACCACTGTCAAAATGCTTAATAAAGTTAAGTTCATTGGAAGTCAGTGGCTTTGAAAAACCTCTTCAGTTTTTAAACCAATAGCATCAATAAATCCTTGACCTTTCATAATTGAATTATCACTCCTTATTACTGCTATATGATGTTATTGTCCTTCAAACCCCAAACATTTTTTTTGTATATTGTTTAAGTAACCCTCACATACATTTCCAACAGTCGTCTCATGACTCACTTGGGGCTTGATCATTGCCTGAGAAATCCTGATCATTTGGCTGCAAACATTACATGATATTTGGGCATAAAATCCCCAAATGGTGATGGTGGTGGTAGTTGCCTTCACTGCCAAGTTGAATTTTAGAGGACTACATCATAGAGGGCTGCAGCTGAATCCTGAATCTCCAAGAAGTTTTGTTAGTCTACATAGTCTACATGCAGATACCAGAGAACTCATGAGATACTGGGATTCATTTTCATGCTCTCTGAAAACACTAGTCCGTGGATAACAATATCTCTTAAATCCTCAGGCTCTTCATTTTTGTTCTTATTATAAAAATACCTTGTTAATAAGGAAATTACTTTCTGTGAAGTCTTTCAAATTCTACGTCTATTCAATATACTACAATTATGACCTGCAATTCTTCTCCTTTGTTTTACTTACTCATGAGTAAATGGTGATTAAGTGTTGTTACTGAATTACACTGACTAAAAATATCCTCTCTCCTTCTTTGTGCTGAAGTCTTTGCCATTTCCAATGCAATAAAGACATGGCAATATAACTGATAGTCGTTTTTTCTACACCATGGCAATTGCTATCCTGACTTTACAATTATTTTTTCAATCATCTCCAAATATCTTCTTCCTACATCATCTCAGTCATCAATGCCTCTTGCTCTTCATTCTGAAATTTAAAGTAATAAAATCAGAATCCTGTCTTTTAGTTACTCAACTCCATTATTTTGTCTACACTATTATCCTACTCTAGTAACTTCCCCCTCCCTATCTACATACTTAAAAATTCTTCTCTTTATCTAACTTATAGCAAAAATGTAATATGTCCACACTTTATTGAATTTCCTGTTAATATTCTCAATTTGCTTTTTGAAGATTCTTCAATTCCACTTGGAAAGATTTCCCACTTGTGTGGATTTGGCTACATTCTCTTTTCCTTTCTCCAAGTTTACCAAGCCAGTCTCAAGTTAGCTATAGGAATTTATGACCGTTGGTATGTGATCTGCTTCCACACTGTACTAGGATTGGTCTGTATGATAAATAGAACACAACAAAAGTGTGTGATTTCTAATGTAGGTCCTAAAGGGCACTGCAAATTTCCATCCTCTCTGTCTCACTTTCTTTCAGTTCTCCTGCTAGAGGGGGAAGCTATGTTGTGAACAGTCACAGTCAAAGGTCCTTTGGGGGGCAGTTTTAGGAAGCCTCCTGCAACAGCTCTGTGAGTAAGCATGGAAGTGACCCTCAGCCATCACCCTGTCTTCAGACACTATAGCTTGAATGTAACTTCATGAGCGATTTTATGCAAGAACCACAGAGCTCAACTTCTCTCATATTCTTGACTACAAAAATAGTTTTTGTTTGTTTGTTTGTTTAAAGGTGCTACGTATTGGGGGTCTACAGTCATACCAGCCTGGCATCTGATCTCATCAGATCTCTGAAGATAAGCAGTTCTGAGCCTGGTTAATCCCTGGATGGGAGACTGTCTCAGAACATGGGGTGCATAGGTTTGGGAGAAGGACCAGGCAGCCTACTCCCAAAACAATCAGCCATGGAAAACCCTATGAATAGCAGAGAAGCACTGACATAGTGCCAGGCATGGCTTGGTGTTAGCAAGTGTTTCATCCTGTTATAAATACGGTCCCTATAAGTCCCCAACTCATGGCACCTAACCGCAACAAAAATGTGTGTACACACACATACACACACTCACACACCACACACACACACACACACACACAATCTTAAGAGACAAGAAAATAAAAGGCAGAGATTGAGACAAAAATGACCACTTAAAAAATCAACATGACATCTTGCAAAGTAAGAACATCTCCACTGTGTATGCAGAAAAATATTAACATTTCAGTTAACATGATAATTTTTACCTTGATTTCATTATAATATTTATATTTAACATGGTACAGGAAATGAACATTAGCATCATGGAATTAAAGTGATTTTTTAATAATCACATATAGATTTCAAGAAAACTAATCTAAAATGAGGAGAAAACAAACAAACAAAAACCCAATTTGTACCACTTTCCAATGGATTAAAATGCCCTACAGGTAAAAGTTAGTTCACCCAAAGAAAGTCATATTTTTCACATTATTCTAAGAAGAGACCAATAACTTTCATGACAGGAGTTACAGATCTTAGGCTTTCATTGCGGTGCAGCTGATATATCTCTAGATTACATTTCTTTTTGAAGAATACATGCTCCTAGTTTTTGTTATATGCCCAAACAGAGAAATATTATCTTTTCCTTGGAGGTATACTTCGTGCATAATACAAGGCATCATTTATTAAATTGTAAGGAGATTTCTTAGAATAAATAGAACTTCATAGCTCTAATACAAAAATCTTTATGGAAAACATATAGAATATTTCTTAAAATGGGTAATATGAATGTTATATCATCACAAAACAGATTTTCCTTAGGCAAACATAGTGCAGTTCTCAATCTACTTTGCCCCTAAACAGGAGTGGGAGTTTATTAATTTATAAGGTTGCAAACAATTCAGCTTCAATACTCTAGAGATCAAGTTTAAAAAGAAGTACAAAACTTAAACTTGTTATTTCTCATTTGAAAATAAGAAAACTAATGAGAGCTATTTATTAAAATATCACAAGATGAACCAAAAAGGAGAAAAAGCTTTGTCTTTATTTTAGTACCATGTTGTTCCTTAAAGCCATATTTTGATGCTCAATAGCTTTATTATTTATGTATTACTTAGAACTTATTTATTTCTACCCCAGTTTTTTTTCCCCAATGCTCTTTCTTTTTATTCTGCTTCTAACCTCTGAAAGTTGCCTTTAGGTGACTTTCATGTGCAAAACATGTTAATAATTTCCTCATTAACACTAGAGATCCACACTTGATAAGATTGAGAATAAATCTTCATCACAAAGGTAAATATTTCCATTCTCATTGTTGATCAAAGCATTTTCTGGTTTTCTTTTTAGATTATGGAGAGTATGAAGACTGCAGGGAGAAAGAACATGGTAATAGCACTAACAGAAGAGTCCCAGGTAGTGGTAATTCCTACATAAATGAAGTAGAAGTGGTCAAGTATTCAAGACCCATTGGTATTCTGGAATCATGGGCTTCACAGAAGAAAGTAAATGGTAAAGAACAAAGAATACCTATATGAGATGAATCCTAATTTCTCTTAAGATTTAGATTTACTTGAGGCATTGCCATGTCTGTTTGTCCAGACAGAACAGAGGAGTTAGTGACAAGAAAGTAGTCATTGTCTGAAGTTGAGAGACTTGGCTCACCATAATAACTGGGAACAGAGTTGTTTGTGACCTACTGGACTTTGGGATTGGAAACCAACAGGATATTGGATATTTGTCCTCTAAGAACCTTCTAGGGAGAGTAAATCCTGCAAAAATCAACACAATAATATGTTTCTCAGAGTACAGAGTGAGACTGATCTAAGCCCAATCATATCACAGCCCCTCCTCCAACATCATAGAACTATAAAACAGACTTCAGGGAGAAAGGAAAAGAGGATGAAACAATTGAAATGAATCCTTGAATTTGATTTAGTTTTCCTGACAATGACCAAATTAAGTTGTTGGCAGTAGATTGAAATAGAAATGTGAGAGAAACATGAAGTCCAGGTATAAATCAAGAGAGAATTCTGATGTTTGATCATAGCTTAAGAAAATCATAACCACTACATCTTGCATGTGAATTCATTAGGATAACCTACAATGAATCCATTCTGAACTGGAAATTATTGAAGGCAGCCTCTGAACTGGAAATTATTGAAGGCAGCCTCAGGGTTAATATGGAATTTCTGGCGAGCTTATTCCCCTTGTCTTATAGTGAGTTTAGAGTAACCTAAGCCAACTAAACCTTACTCAAATGATTTGTATCAGTAATTTTACTTGTGCTTGTACCCTTAAAAATTTAACAATATGAGTTTAGATTCCCTGCATCCTTCCATTATAATGAACAACAAACAAAAACACATCATGTGAAATGGAAAGCACATGAAAATTAGAATTCAGCAATTCTGGGTTTGTATCCCAATAGGTCACTTAAACAAGAAAAGGTTTGTCAATATACTTGCACAAAACATATTTAAAGCAAATAGTGGTTTTTCTTTCTTTCCAACTTTCATGCCATATTAAATTCATTCATTAGTTTGACTCATGGAATATTTTAAACTTTTTGTTCTACTGGTGTGATCATCTGCTGAAATCTGTGAATGTAATAAGTATAGTTTAATAAGTATATTAATTATATACCCATTATGCTTCTTATAACCCATCTTGCAATGACTGGACCCTTACATGATCCCCCTCATTGCAGTGAGTGGTCATACATCACTGTGGAGCAGCCTAATTAGTGGAATTCTAGTGTAGGTTTTAAGAAAGCTTTGGCCTTCCTGATTAAGGAAGATACTGTGGCTGGTATTGCTGTTGGCTCCTTTGCTCACTATTTCCTGTATTTAGCATAGAGTTAGTATTTGAAGCTACAGCAGTCATATCCTGACAATGAAGTGGGTAACAAATTATTATTTTCAGGAAATTGAGTGGAAAAAAAGGCAAGGCACAGCCTGAGTTCTTGATATGTTCTTATAATTAAAACAACTCTAGCAAATGCCTAAATCCAAATTTCTCATCATATAAGAAAAATAAACTCCTATTGTGTAAGCCACTCCAAACTGTGTTTTATCACTGCAACTGAGACAATCTAGACTAAACCATAATATGCCATCTATGGCTTATCTCTAGCCTGCAGCCATAGCCCTGTGGCATCTGATCCCGTCAGATCTCGGAAGTTAAGCAGGGTCGGGCCTGGTTAGTACCTGGATGGGAGACCACCTGGGAACACCAGAAGTTGTAGGCTTGGGAGAAGGACTTGGCAACCCCCTCCCCAAAATCAATATGCCATTGAAAACCCTATGAACAGCAGAGAAGCACTAACAATAGTGTTTTCCCTGTTGTACAGAGGGTCGCTATGAGTCGGATACCGACTCGACAGCACCTAACAACAACAACGATGGCTTATCTCACTTAAGTAATATTTGTATTAAATAGTACATAAAGATTTGACATCATCTAACAACATATTTTTAAAAGACTATAACCATAATCTACAGCCTAAGTATAAGGACATTTTTGAGACTGATGTTAATGTGCTATTCAAAACATCTTATAACATTGTTAAATAATTTCTAAACAAGTATAAGTAAAATTCAAAACTGTAAAATACTATATTTTACAATCATATGAAATCGTTACATTTAAAAATTATTTGAAAGTATATGATGAACTAATAAGAAAAGTAGCTAAAAATAAACATAAGGAAGTTATTGCAACGTGTTGTTAAGTGTTGTCCAGTTGGATGTTACTCATAGTGACTCTATGTACAACAGAACAAACACTATACAACACTGTGCTATGTACACTATCTTTTTATGTTTGAGCCCATAGTTGCAGCCACTATGTTTCTTCTCATTTTGAGTCATGCCACATCAGCAAAAGGAGGTCCCAGGGGCTTTACTCCATTCCCATAATTAAGGTTAATGCTACTTTGAGGAGGAAACTCTTCCCCAGTCATTTTTTGAATGCTTGCCAGCCTGAGGGTCTCATTTTCTAGCTCTATATTTGACAATGCTTCTCTGCTATTCACAAGGTCTTCAATGCTTAGTTGTTTTGGGAGTGGACTGGGGTCCTTTTCCCTAGTCTGTCTTAGTCTGGAAGCTCAGCTGAAACCTGTCTACCATGGGTGGCCTGGTTGGCATAGATTTCAGCACCACCACAAGCAAACCACTACAGCAGGACAAGCTGACAGACATGCAGGGGTATTGCAATATGTTAGTTAGAAGTATATAAAATGTAATATCAATTTTAACTGCCTTTTTTCTGATGTCAAAGGTACAGGCCAAGGCATGTTGGGTTTGTTTTATGTATATGCATATGTGCATCTATATACACATACACACATATAAGTTACCTCAATGTTCAGTATTGAATCTACCTGATGATGTGGTACTGTGACTCAAGTAGTAAATCATGACCACTTTTCCTATCTTTAATAATTTTTAAAGATTTCCTGGAGCTAGTAATATTAATTTGATTTATATCTTTCTTTGTAAATGTCTCTGATGCCTTCTAAATATTGCTCTCCATATTGTGCTACATGGCAGGTCCACAGCCCTTCCTGCCTTCCCTCTGCCAACCCACAACCCCTTGCAGGCTGCAGTCCTCCTTCTCCAGGCTCTTGTTTCCTCTCTGGGAGACAGGTGCACCTGTCTTCCTCAGGTGCTTTGTCTAAGTCCTATGCTGAACTCTTTCCCAGATTGTTTGCCAGTTCCTTTTCTCTTTGAGTGTATTATTGTAATGTATCACAGTCATTAAATATTCCAAAGAAGAGGAATCACCTCTTTTAGGAATTTTCTATATTTATTCATGATCTCCTTCATTTATACTCTATCAGTTTGGAAATTGGGTGGGGGATCTAGACATAGATATTTAGATAATATATTTTTCTCAGAATTAAAATGTATTTTACATTACATTCTGGTAGTCAGTGTGAAAATGAGAGGTAATGGCAGATTCTTTTCCATTTAAATTCCTCACCTTTGGCAAGTAACTTATTTGTCTCCTTCCACACTTTAACCGTTGCCAGTAGTTTTAAATTTCATCATGGATATATTGCCTCCATTTTCTGCCTCCATTGCTTTGATTATGCTGCTTGATGCTCAACAGACTCTTTCAAACTACAAATGCAATTTTTCATGTTGAATAAGTTTCCTTTATTGTTTATTTGAACATTTTTATGTCCAATTTCCCTTGCACCTCTGAAACTATTATTTGGATTTTGAATATCTGGAGTGAATCTTTCAATTGCCTTAATTTTATTTCTCAGCACTTCTGTTGAATTTTCTTATCCCTATGACCATAGTTTTATTCCCAAAAGCCCCTACTTAGAATATTTTAATAATGTTCAATCATTTTTTACAGATAAGATTCCTTCTCTTATATCTCTCAGGATGTATTATAAACCCTTATTCTCACATTTCCTACATTGTGTTCCAGTACTCTAAAACTTATCTTCTCCTTTCTTTTCATTTGGGTTTGGTTTCTGTGATTTCTATGTTGCATGTGTTCCTCAAAAGACTTCTCTGAGGACAAAGTGAATCTTCATTGTCCACTGGTATAATATTTGAAATCAGTGTGCAAAGGGAAAGCCAGTCATTTGATGTGCTTCATGATAAGGTGATCAGTTAAGGAATAAGTCACATTAAAAGAGAACTCTACTATCAGAATCTACCTTTTTTGGGGGCGGGTGTTCTATATTTTCTTTAGACTACTCACTTTCTCCAAAGAAGAATAATCCTCTTCTCTCCTTCCAGGAGGAAGCACATTGGGAGAGAGTTTCAGTATTTTTGAAGTCCAGTCATGCAAGAAGTTTGGAAGGATGAAGACTTTCACTTATTTTCTTATTTACCTCTTTCTTCATCTTTCACATACTATTCACTGTTTTATTTCCCTAAAACTTTACCCTAATCATTCACATTTATATTAAAAAGATGTATCAGTGAGGATGCTCTTCTGTATATGTGTGAGACAAGAGAAAGGACTTGAAGGTGCCATTGTTTCTGCCTGCACTCTCCCTTTACCTTTCTTTTTACACAATCTCATTTTGTCTTCATCCACACCTGCTGGCTTCCAACTCAGGAGCTCCCTGGGAAAGTTTGGTTTGATTTGGCTTTTCTGTCACCAATTTCCTGCTGTGCAGATCCTTTGTGTTTTCCGTTTTCAGCTATATAAAATCCTCTTTATTTATTAGGGCTACTTATTGACAATTTTTATAAATCATTTTCTTTCTTTCAACTATTCTCTTCATTTTTATATATTTATACATTTTCCTTTTTGTTGCCATCACATTAGCAGATTTCAGTAAGGGAGCAGATCAAAACACTTTTGTCGATTCTGACATGTGACAAGAATTCCTTATATCCTGTAGAGGACAGATTGGGAAGATGTAATGAGAAAAAAATAAAAACCTAGTATAAAGTTCAGAATAATACAAAACCTTATGTTATATTTATGAATATCATTTCCACCAGTTCAAACCTTAAAGAAATGCATTACTTCCTCTTTTGTTATAAATATCTAAATCATTTTTGAAATCCTGACACCACTCACATTTTCCATTCATTTCTGAAATTTGATCCACCTTTTTTGTGGGAGTGTCCAATTACAAGTGGACTTTACTTAAAATAATAGGGGATTGCTTTTTTACTTCCTCACCTGTCATGATTTTATTCACTTTAGCACATTAAATCTTTCTCCTTTTTTAAAGTGCTTTTCTATATATTCTGATACATTACTCTGTTTGGTAGAAGAGACTAATTTTATGTAGTATGTTAATAAACTTTTCATAACAACAACCAAATGCCTAAGATAAACAACTTTTAAGGAAAAAAGGCTTATTTTGGCTCACAATTTGAGAAATTTCAGTCCATGTTTGCTTGGAACCATTACCTTTTGACCTGTGGTACAACAGTACATCCTGGCAGGAATCTATGGTACAGGAAGCGTTTATCTCAAGGTGTATTGGAAGGAAAAAAACAGAGGAAGACACTTAGTTGTTATTGGAGGTGGTGCCCTATCATCTCAAGTACACTCCCCAGGGGCTCCAACTCCTAAAGGTTCCACCACTTCCTGACAGTGACTGGGCCTTGGACAAAACCTGCAACTCCTGAGTTATTGACATTTAAGATGCAAACTACAGTACTTAGGATGAGAGCTCAGTGAGGATTATGAATATTTGAAACACATTATTTTCCCACAAGATTAACATGCTTACCCAATTAAAAAAAATTATGTAATCAACATTAAAAACTATGAAAATGCAAGGCAGAAATAAAAGGGAGTATAAGAAAATGTAGGTCATCATGTATACATTCAATTTAAAATTACAAGATGATCAAGATAATTTACTTTGAGATAATAAAAATGAATGTTCTATAATTATTTTTGCATGTATATATAATGACACACAATAATTTACTAAATTCCTCATTAATTTGCATAAGAAAGAACATTCACTTGAGATGGAGGTAAGAATCAGTTACAGTACAATAAGTCTAAACTGAGCACAAAAAATATTTTATGCTAGGCCAATTTAATGCCTGCAGCGGTAGCCCTGTGGCATCCGATCC
>VMDO01020776.1:0-36807 GCA_007922755.1 Pedetes capensis
GGAGAAAAGATTGAGGTTGTCCAAGATTTTACTTTGCTTGGCTCTATAATCAACACCCGTGGAAGCAGCAGTCAAGAAATCCAAAGACGCATTGCTCTAGGAAAAGCTGTGGCAAAAGATCTCTTTAGAGTATTGAAAAGCAAAGATGTCACATTGAAGACGAAGGTGCGTCTGACTCATGCCATGGTATTTTCAGTCGGATCATATGGTTGTGAAAGCTGGACAATGAACAAGGGAGACAGAAAAAGAATTGATGCTTTTGAATTGTGGTGCTGGAGACGTCTATTGAATATACCATGGACTGCCAAAAGAACCAACAGATCTGTCCTAGAAGAGGTACAACCAGAGTGCTCCTTGGAAGCAAAAATGGCCAGACTGCGTCTTACATATTTCGAACATGTAGTCAGGAGAGAACAATCCCTGGAGAAGGACATCATGTTTGGGAGAGTGGCAGGTCAACGCAAAAGAGGAAAACCCTCCACCAGATGGATTGACACAGCGTCTGCAACAATGGGCTTAAACATAAATAAGATGGTTTGCCTGGCACAGAATCGGCAAGTGTTTCGATCTGCTGTACATAGGGTCGCTATGAGTCGGACTGGACTCGACGGCACCTAACAACAACAACAACATACATATCGCAATTTAAGATCAACATTCCTTAAATGCTTGGTGAATTTGGGAAATACACTTTATGAGTTTACAGAGGTTCTTCAAAACAAATTCATATATTAAGGTAATTCTAAATTTAGACTAAAAGTCTATAATTATGCTGCACTCTGACCTGGATTATTAATATTTGGTTAAACATTAATTCTGAAACTCACGTAAGTATTTTTGCATGTCTAACAGACCTTTGGGAACACACTAAAGCTATACAATATCTAATAATATTTATGGAAAACAGTTTCAATTTTTCCTAAGGAAAAAGATACTGATACCTTCAATATATAATTTATGATATATTCAATATTTAGGCACCTGGTTACATGGATAACACAGTTTAATACATTTAATAAATAATGTGAAAGGCCAGTAATCCCAGTATACTGGGGAGTCTGAGCCAAGAGAATGAATGTGAGTTTGAGGCCAACCTGGGTTAAATAGAAAGACCCTGTCTCAAAACAGTGATTGAATTTTTTAAGTTTTATTTAAAACTGAAGTTTAGCAAAGCAATAAACAAAGAAACAAAAATATTAAATATCTACAACTCAACAAAAAACTCCAAACTACCCAATTAAAAATGAACAAAGAACTTGACTATCAAGTGACTACAAAAGAACTTGGGGCTGGGATTTAGCTCAGTTGGTAGAGCACCGCTCTGCAGTCTCTGAGGTCCTGAGTTCTATTCCCAGCACCGCAAAAATGGGAGAAGGACGTGGCAACCCATTCCCAAGGCAATCCCGAAACAATCTGCCGTTGAAAACCCTATGAGGGTCGCCATGAGTCAGACATGACTCAACAGCACCTAACAACAACAACCACCCACAGTAAGCCTGCAGCCGTACCATTGTGGCGTCTGATCCTGTCGAATCTCAGAAGCTAAGCAAGGTCAGTCCTGGTTAGGACTTTCATGGGAGACCACCTGAGAACCTACATCAGGTGCTGTAAGCTTGGGAAAAGGACCCAGCAACCAACTCCCAAAATACAGCCATTGAAAACCTTATAAATAGCAGAGAAGCTCTGACAATGGTGTTTCGTCTGTTGTACATAGGATCACGAGTCGAAAACCCTGGCTCAGCGTCACCTAACAAGAACAACTCACAGTAATTCAGAATATAAAAGAACTTGACTATAAATTTCTTAGTGTAAAGAAGATATACAATTGGTGAGCAACTACATGAAAAGATGCACAAAATAACTAATAACAAGGGAACTGCAAATTAAAAACAGCAAAAAGATACTACTACTAAAAATTCACAAAACAAAAACCAGTAGTGATATGGAGAAATTGAAGTCCTTCTGTATTGTTCATGATAATGTGAAAATGGTGCAGCCACTATGGAAATCAATATAGTAGTTCATCAAAAATTTAAAAAGAAACACAATTACTACCTGACCCAGTTGTTTTATTTCTGGTTTTATAACCCCCAAAAATTGAAAGCAGAATTCCAAAGAGATTTTTTTACATTCATAGTTTTGGCAGCATTATTTACAATAACCAGAAGGTGGAAGCAATCCAAGGGTCTATGGATAGATGAATGGAAAAAATGTGCTATACATGTACAACAGAGTATTATGTAGACCTTACTAAAAAAAATTATGACACATACTATATGTATGAAGCCTGAGGCCATTATGCTATATGCAACTCACAAAAACACAAACACTAAATGATTCCACTAATATGAGGTACCAAAGTAGTCAAATTCAAAGAGACAGAAAGTTGAACGCTGCTTGCAAGGAGCTAGGAAAAGGAGAAAGGGGAAGTTACTATTTGCAAGGTGAATTGAGTTCTGGAGATTGGTTGCACAAAAATGTGAATGTACTTAACATTACTGAATTAAACACTTAAAAATGATTTAGAAGAAACCAGGCACAGTGGCACACACTTGTAATCCCAGTGACTCAGCAGGTGGAGGCAGGAGGAATGCAGGTTTGAGGCCAGAGGCAGCCTGTGTAACTCAGGGAGACCCAGTCTCAAGATGTTATTGCTAGGTGCCTTCGAATCAGGTCCGACTTACAGCAACTTTATGTATAACAAAGCCAAATACTACCTGACACTGTGCCATGCCCGGCACTATGTCAGTACTTCTCTGCTATTCATGGGTTTTCAATGGCTATTAACCGTATTGTTCTTGGGAATGGGCTACCAGGTCCTTCTTCCATTTTTGCAGTGGTAGGGATTGAACCCAGGGCCTCAGAGTACAGAGTACAGAGTCTATCAACTGAGCTAAATCCCAGCCCTCAAGATAATAAGTAAAAAATGGTCTGGTGGTACAGCTCAGTGATAGAGCACTTGCAAAGCATATGTGAGGCCCTGGGCTCAATCCTGTATTGCCCCAACCACCCCGCAAAATTAATAATTAATAATTAATAAGGGTGTTCAATTTTAAAGTTTTTGAGAAACGTTCAGATTACTTTCCCATACCAATATACATTCCCACAAACAGTATACAAGACTTCCCTTTCTGCCACATCTTCCCCAACACATCTTTTGTCTTTTTCATAGTAGCCATTCTAGGAAGTGCAAGGTACATCTAGCTGTAGGTTTTTATTTATTTTATTATTTTTGAGACAAGATTTAATTATCCTGCCCAGGGTGGCCTCAAATTTGAAATTCTCCTTCCTTGGTCTCCCAAGTTCTGGGAGTGTGTACGGGTGTGTACCACCATGCTTAGCTCTCATTGTAGTTTTGATATGCATTTTCCTGATGATTACAGATGCTAAGCATATTTTCACATACTTACTGCACACTTTTTGTCTTCTTTGGAAAAATGTCTATTTAGGTCATTTGCCTACTATTAATCAAGTTCTGTGTTTTTGTTTTTGCTATTGAGTTGTAGGAGTTCCCTATGTATTTTGGAATATTAACCTCTTAGGAGATACAGTAGGAGCTGGAGGTCTAGCTCAGTTGACAAGAGTGCTGCTCTGCACTCTCTGAGGCCCTGGGTTTGATCTCCAGCATGGCAAAAATGGGGGAAGGAGGTGGCAGGCCACTCCCAAAACAATCTAGGAAACAATCAGCCACTGAAACCCTATGAGGGTCACTATGAGTTGGACCCAACTCAACAGCACCCAACAACAAGGTATGTTGGCAAATATTTTCTCCTGTTCCACAGGTTGCCTTTTCATTTTGCATTTCCTTTGTTGTATAGCAGCTTTTCAGTTTGACGTTTTCCCATTTGTTTGTATTTGCTTTTGTTTCCTGTGCCTTCTATATTATATACAACAAAATCATTGCCAGGATTAACACCAAGGAATTTTTTTCCTCGTTTTCTTCTAAGAATTTCACAGTTTTGGGTGTTATGCTTAAATCTTTAATCCACTTTCAGTTAATTTCTGTGTACTGTTGGTGCCTTTCCAAAAACTGAATAGATCATCTCTGCATGGTTTCCTTGTCCACTGCAGCATTATTCACAATAGTCAAGATATGGAAAAAACCTAAGTTTCTATTAATGGATAAAGAAATTGTAATATACAATTGGCCATTTCTATCTAAAGATTTCACATCTGTGGATTTAACCAGTTGAAGATCAGAAACATTTGAAAAAAACTGCAGATAATTCTTAAACCCCAAACTTGTATTTGCAACATACTATGCAGTACATCAAATCCGCACAAATGAAGTGATGTGTAAGTATACCCTGTGGTGGCCACCCACCATTTCACAGATCCTTAGTTTCTCTCTAGCACTCACTTGGGGCTGGGATTTAGCTCAGTTGGTAGAGCGCTGCGCTGCAGTCTCTGAGGTCCCGAGTTCAATTCCCAGCACCACAAAAATGGGAGAAGGGCCTGGCAATCCACTCCCAAGGCAACCCCGGAACAGTCAGCCATTGAAAACCCTATGAGGGTCAGTATGAGTCGGACACCGACTCCACGGCACCTAACAACAACAACAAGCATTCATTTGAGCACCGTTCACCTTTAGACTTGATCATGTTCTAAAAAGCTACAACTATGATGGTTATGTCTGCAATGAACAAGCAGACATTTTTCTTGTCATTATTTCTAAATAACACAGTATAACAACTATTTACATAGCATTTCCATTGTATTAGATATCATCAGTAATCTACAGATGATTTAAAATATATGGGAAGATTTGTGTAGCTTATATGCAACTACCACATCATTTTATATAAGGGACTTGAGCAACCATGGATTTTAATATGGAGAAGGTGGCCTGGAACCAATCTCTCATAGATACTAAGGAACAACCATATACACACGTAATACAGGAATATTATGCAGCCTTTAAGAAGGAAATTCTGTCATTTGTAACATGGATGGAAACTAAAGGCTATTATTCTAACTGAGATGAGACAAAGAAAGAAAAATACTGCATGATTGCCCTTATATGTGTAAACTACAAATGCTGAATTCATAGAAGCCGAGTAGAATGATGATTATAGAAGAGGATGACACCATGATGGGGGAAATGGAGAGATACTGGTCTAAGGATACCAAATTTCAGTTATGTAGGTATGATTAAGTTCTTGATATTTAATATATAGTTGTTGTTAGGTGCTGTTGAGTTGGGTCCCACTCACAATGACCCTCATAGGGTTTTTCAAGGCTGATTGTTTTGGGACTGTTTCGGGAATGAATTGCCACGTCCTTCTCCCAGTTTTGTGGTGCTGGGAATCACACTGAGGACCTCAGAGACTGCAGAGCAGCGCTCTACCAACTGAGCTAAACCCCAACCCCAATGTATAGTTCAGTATAGTTGCAACACTGTACTACATTCCTAAGGAGGCCTTAAGTGTTCTAACTATTAAAAAGTTAACTACATGGAAAGATGGTTATGTGAACTTGACTATAGTAATCAGTTTGCTATGTATATCAAGCCTGCAGCTGTAGCCCTGTGGCATCTGATCCCATCAGATCTCGGAAGCTAAGCAGGGTTGGGCCTGGTTAGTACCTGGATGGGAGACCACCTGGAAACACCAGGTGTTGTAGGCTTGGGAGAAGGACCTGGCAACCCCCTCCCAAAAATCAATCTGCCATTGAAAACCCTATGAACAGCAGAGAAGCACTAACAATCGTGTTTCCCCTGTTGTACAGAGGGTCGCTATGAGTCAGACACTGACTTGAGGGCACCTAACAACAATTATAAATTCCAAACTATGTATCTGGCCAGGGACGACAACCTGCAATCATGCCTGATCAGAGCTGAAACTAGAGGTCAGCCAGCATCCCTGATGGCAGAGTCCAGTCAGTGGACAAGAGGTATTCTATCCAAATAGCCAAGTCAACACCAAGGCCTTTCTGTCTGGTGTTGACATTCAGAATCCCAGACTAAAGAGTAAAGATCTACCATCACCAAAGAACACCAGGAAAAGCAGAAAGAAATGGGCATTTCCTCAAATGACTTGTTGTTAGGTGCCATCCAGTCAGGTCTGACTCATAGGAACCTTCATAGGGTTTTCAGTGGCTGAGTGTTTCGAGATTGTTTTTGAGAGTGGACCGCCACATCCTTCTCCTATTTTTTGTGGTGCTGGAGGTAGAACCTGGCTCCTCAGAAAGTTCAGAGTAGTGCTCTACCAACCCTAGTGGGCAACAACCTGAAATGAGTAGACATCAAAATAAACACAAAAAGATAATGAAAAATCACTATCAAAATTCCAATGTCAGGTAGACATAGTGGCACACACTTGTAATCCTAGCACTTGGGAGGCTGAGGCAGGAGGATCACAAGTCCAAGGCCAGACTGGGCTGTGCGGTAAGACTGTCTCAAAACCCAATAAAAAAATAAAATCACCAATGTCATTTTCCACAGAAATTTGCATAGAATTATAATATCCCTGAAGAGCCAAAATAATTGTGAGCAAAAAGAACCTAGATACATCACACTCTCTGATTTCAAAACAAATTACAAAGCAATTATCAAATCAGCATGGTACTAGCATAAAGAGAGATACCTCAACCAATGGAATAGAATAGAAAGCCCCCAAATAAATCTATGTATCTACAGTGAATTGATTTTCCACAAGGTGCCAAGAACACATTATATAACCTCTGATAACATCACTTTACTCTCTCTTTCTATGAGTTCACCTTTATTAGATTCTATATACAGGTGAGATCATGCATTGTGCTTGGCTTTTCATTCCCTTGTGTGTCTATATGCCATATTTTCTTTGTCCATTCATACATCAATGGTCTGGGCAATGATTTTTTTTTTTTTTGATATGACTCCAAAATCACAGACAACAAAAGCAAAGGTAGAAAAATGGGGTGATGATCAATGTAAAAACCTTCTGGACATCAAAGGAAACAACAAAGTAAAAAGACAATCCAGAGAATGGGAAAAAATACTTGCCAACAATATGTCCAATAATCAGTTAATATTCCAAATATGCAAGGAACTCAAATAACCTAGTACTAAGAAAACAAATGGCCTGATTTAAAATTGTACAAAGGACCTGAACAGACATTTCTCAAAAGAACCATAAATAGTCTTATCAACGGCCAATAGGTACATAAAAGATGCCCCAGTATTACTAATATTATGGAAACCACAATAAGGTATTACTTCACATCTGCCAGAGTGGCTACTACCAAAAAGATGAAAGATAACAAGTGTTAGAAAGGATGGAGACAATAGGAAATCATACTTTGTGGGTAAGAATGTAAATTAGTACAAATATTCTGGAAAATGGTATGGAGGGTCTTCAAAAAATTAAAAGAGAACTACGATATGACCCAGTAATTCTACTTCTGGGTATATACCCAAAAGAATCAATTTGGTAGAACATTTCCTCTGTGGTTTCTTCTAGTGATTTTTACCATTTTGGGTCTTATTTTTAAGTTTTTAATCCATTTTGAATTGATTTTTGCATATGGTATAAGACAAGGGTCTGATTTCATTCTCCTGCATGTGGATACCTAGTTTTCCCAGCACCATTTACTAAGGAGACCGCTGAAGGGACATCTGCACTCCCATGTTCACTCTAGCATTATTCGTGATAGTCAAGCTATGGAAACAACCTAAGCTTCAACTGATGGATAAATGGATAAAGAAAATGTGGTGAATAGACACTATACAGCCTTAAAGGGTGGGTTCCTGTCATTTGCTACAATATGAATGACTGTGGAGGGTATTATACTAAATGAAGTAAGCCAGGTACAGAAAGACAAATAAGATATGATCTCACTTTTATATGGAACATAATAAAGGTGAACTTATAGAAGTAGAGAACAGAATGATAGTTATCAGAGGATAAAGGGATAAAGAGAAGAAAACAGTTGTTGATCAGAGAGTCCAAAGTATTAGATAGGGGAACAGGCTTTAAGATATATTGAATAGCAAGGTAACTATAGTAAAAATAATGTATCATGTATTTCAAAAGAACTAAATTTCAAAGATCTCACTGTAAAAAAAGATAGATAAGCAAGGTGGTAGAAAAGTTCATTAGCTTGATTTAATTATATTACACTGAAGAACTACATCAAAACCTCACATTGTACCTTGTAAATGTGCTATTATTACTTGTTAATAAAAATAATATTAGTGCATTTAGAAATGCAATTTTTATTTCTATACTTCAGTTAAACTAATAAACAGTGAGATGAGAAAAATACTCTTGTGATCTTATTCTCCCCTCAAGCCTACATTGTTTTACCTTTAGGCATCCTTTATGACATTCTAAAAATAAAACATTCTTTTTTTTATTGGAAATTTTTAATGTACACTTTAATGTGATTCATTCTGACATGCTTTTCATTGTGGCATTTCCATATATGCATTTTGATGTATATTATTCATATAGGTTCTCCCTTACTATGCTCCCCTCCCCTCCCCATCTAAGTCTTCTCTATCATTTACTTGGTAATATTTTTCTATATGTCCTTGGCTTCCAGTTCTGTTTAAGGTAGAAACTTTTCCTGTAGTGAACTTTGTTTTTATCTTGTCAGAACAATTGCATGCATTTTCTAGACCATTTATATTGACACCATTCTTAGCTTTTGTTTTTTTTTCCGTTTAAAATAAAACATTCTTAAGCTGAACTTCCTTTGCTCCTCTCTCTACATTTTAAATACTGGGCAAGGAACCAATGAGACAGTATAATATTGGACCACCACACACTAGAAGGGCCAGTATCTTTGATCTTTCAGGATTCTATTGCCCAGGATTCATTTTACATTAAGTTACAGTATTTTCTAAATTAAAACAATTTTAATTTTAACACAAGACTGTTGATTATCACTTTTTCTTCAAGATCTAGTAATACTAAGGGTTTTGACAATACTGAGAAAAAATGAGCTGACAGTCTAACTACAAAAGACAACTTTAAAATTAATTTCCTAGTAATCACAACTGAAGTATGAAAAGGAAAAAAGTTAACAGCAGAGTCAGAGGTGACATTATAAGTGCTTCAAGAAAAATGTAGCCCTAGGAACAGTTTTAAATAAAATAATGATATCTTTATCAGTAGGACCCTTAAATTACTAAAAACATATTTTTATTTTCTTAAAGATTCAACAGATAGTAAGTATATTTAATGGGAGAAGGATATGGCAGTCTACTCCTGAGACAATCAGCCATTGAAAACCCTATATGAGGGTAGCTATGAGGCAGACACGACTCAATGTCACCTAACAACAACAAGAATAACAACAAGAAGTATATTTAAACAAGTACCACAGGTCATTTCTTACTAGAGTGGCAAAAACTGTTATTATCCAAATTAGAGTGTACTAGTTGGGACTGGGGTTTAGCTTAGTTGGTAGAGTGACGTTATGTACTTTCCGAGCACCCGGGTTTCATACCTAGCACTGCAAAGATAGGAGAAGGTTGTGGCAGTCCACTCCCAAAAACAATCCCCAAAGAGTCAGCCATTGGAAACCCTATGAGGGTGGCTATGAGATGGACCCGACTCATTGGCACCTAACAAAAACAAGAAGTTAGTATTTCACAGTAAAAGAGGGTACACTTTTATAATTACTCTAGGAAAATAGGCATAAACTAGAACTAACCTAGGAAAATTGGTGACTACTGCATTTATCATGTAAGTCTGGAAAATACTGACAAATGAGTAACTCTCTAATTTTGCTTTGGAGCTATGCCTTTGATGTGCTCAGTGTGTGTGTGTGTGTGTGTGTGTATTATATATGTATATATATATTATACACACACTTGGTAGAAGGACCTGGCAACCCCCTCCCAAAAATTAATCTGCCATTGAAAACCCTATGAGGAGCAGAGAAGCACTGACAATAGTGTTTCCCCTGTTGTGCAGAGGGTCACTATGAGTTGGATACTGACGTGACAGCACCTAACAACGACAAATATATACACACACATATATGTGTATATATACATGTATATATACACACAAACATATATAATACATACACACACACACACACACACACATATTTAGTTGTTAGGTGCTGTCAGTTGGTGTCCAACTCATAACGACCCTATGTACAACAGATGAAACACTATTGTCAGTACGTCTCTGCTATCCATAGGGTTTTCAATGGCTGATTGTTTTTTGGTAGTGGGTTGGCGCGTCCTTCTCCCAAGCTTGTAGCACCTGGTGTTCCCAGGCCATCTCCCATCCAAGTACTGACCAGGTCTGACCCTGCTAAGCTTCTGAGATCTGCCAGGATCTGACGCCACAGTGGTACAGCTCCAGGCTGTGTGAGTGTGTGTGTGTGTGTGTGTGTGTGTGTGTGTGTGTGTGTGCGCGCGCATGTACACACACATAGTTGTTGGGTGCCTCTGAGTCAGATCCGACTCATAGTGGCCCTATGTACAACAGAGTGAAACATTACCCAACACTGCCTTGCACACCATCTTTTATGTTTGAGCCCATTGTTGCAGTCACTGTGTTTCTTCTCATTTTGAGTCATGACACACAGCAAAAGGAAGTCCCAGAGGCTTTAATCTGTTCCCAGCATTACAGTTAACTCTACTTTCAGGAGATAACTCTTTCCCAATCATTTCTTGAATGCCTTCTAGCCTGAGGGGCAGGTGGAGCTCATTTTCTGGCACTGTATTTGACAGTTCTTATCTGCTATTCATAGGGTTTTCAATGGCTGTTTTTGGGAGTGAGCTGCCAGGTCCCTCCGTCCCTCCGTCTGTCTGTCTATCTATCATCTATCTATCTGTATGTACCTGTATTTTACATGGAATATACAGTCCAAAAACTGAGTAAATGTTATATAAATGATCTCTCGATACCAAAGTCTATATAAAATTAACATTGGCCTATAATAAGGATATGAAAAGATACTGGCATCTTTAGTTATCAGAGAAACAAATCAAAACCAAAACCACTACACACCCACTATCTTCACTGGGTGCTGTCAAGTCGGATAGCAACCCTATGCACAACAGGTGAAACTACTGTTAGTGCTTCTTTGCTGCTTATAGGGTTTTCAATGGCTGGTTGTTTTTTGGGAGTGGGTTGCCGGGTCCTTCTTGTAAGCCTACAGCACCTGGTGTTCCCAGGCAGTCTCCCATGCAAGTATTAACCAGGCTCAACCATGCTTAGCTTCTGGTATCTGATGGAATCGGACGCCACAAGGGTACAGCTGCAGGCACTCACACCCACTAGGATGATTAGAATAAGACAATAACAAATATGGACGAGTATGTGGGAAAAATGAAGCTGCTAGATATTGCTGAAAGAAATGCAGAATGGTATAATCAATTCAGAAAACAGTTTGGTAGTTTCTCAAATGGTTAAACAGTTATCACATGATCCAGCAATTCTACTTCTAGGTATATTCCCAGAAGAAATGAAAACATATATTCACATGAAGACTTGGTCCAAAAATGTTTATAGCAGCAATATTCATAATGAACAAGAAAATCCCAAATGTCAATTAAAGAAATGTAGTATATCCATAAAATGGCATAGTATTCAGTCATAACAAAAAGGAATAAAGTACTGATTAATGCCACAACATGGATGAACCCTGACAACATGCTAAGTGAAAGAAGACCACATACTGAGCTGGGTGCCATGGCACACGCCTGTAATCTCAGCAAATTGGGAGTTGAAGACAGGAAGATCACAGGTTTAATGCCAGAGGCGGCCTGTGTAATTAGCAAAACTCTGTCTCAAAAATAAAAAACTAAAAAAGGGGGCTTAGGGACGCAGCTCAGTGGTAGAGCACTTGCCTAGCATGGGTGAGGCCCTGGGCTCAACTCCCCAGTATTGCAGAAAAACAAAACAAAAAAACCCCACATTGTATGACTCCATATTTACGAGATAACCAGAATGGTCAAATCTATAGAGAAAGAAAAGTAGACTAGTGGTTGTCTAGGGCTGGGGAAGAACATGGGAGAGACTGCTAACGGATATGGAGTTTCTGTTTGGCATGATGAAAATGTTCTAATTTAGATTATAATAATGGTTTCATAACTGTGAATATACTAAAACCTAATGAGCTATACATATTAAATTCATGAATTTTATGGTATCTGAATTATATCTCAATAAAGCTGTTTTTACAAAATCACAAATCCAGATACAGTGGCTGACACCTGTAAACCCAGAGAGTTAGGAGGTGGAGGCTGGAGGATACCAAGTTCAGGACCAGAGGCAGCCTATGTAACTTAGTTAGACCTTGTTTCAAGATAAAAAACAAAAAATGGTCTGGGAGTGTAGCCCTGTGGTAGAGCACTTGCAAAGTATGTATGAGGCCCTGGGGTCAAACCCCAAGAACCACAAACACACACACACACACACACACACACACACACACACACACACACAATTACTAAAATAAAAAAATAAATAAAAATGAAAATAAATTTTAGAAAATCCATACTGGCTAATTTTAGTATAGTTTGTATGTTGGATTATACAGAAACTCTTTAAAAAATTCCATATTACATTCTGAAATTTTCTTATAAATATTTATAACAGTGCTGATCAAGGGCAACAGACTGACCCATATTTCAAATATAAGGAACCATCACCTGGGTATTCATAGAATGGATGTTAAGCAATGTTAATAGGAAACTAAGTATTCAAATGTTCTACTTCAGCTAGGCATAGTAGTGTTTCCCCTGTAGTCCAAGCTACTCAGGAGGCTGAGGTAGGAGGATCACTGGAGCCCAAGAGTTTGAGACCAGCCTGGGCACCATGGTGAAACTCCATCTCAAAAAAGCAAAAAGCAAAACAAATAAAATGTTATACTTCATAAAACTTACCTAAAAGTATATTATAGTTCATAAAATTATAATAAATTCCTGAATTTTTTAGAACTAGTTTGTCAAGTCATTAGCTACAAGGCTAACTTCAACAGTAGTGCCAAGTGATGATTTGGCTTTTTTTTTTTTTTTTTTCCCACTGAGACAGGTTAACACTATGTAGCCCAGGTGGTCTCAAATTCAAGATCTTCCTGCTTCAGCTTCCCGATTTGGGATTACAGGCATGTGCCATCATATCCAGTAGATCTGGGTTTTTAAAGGGGCCAAATCTCTACCAGCTTCCTTTAATGCCCCTCTTAATACTCCATCTAAATAAACTATTGCATTTTTGCCATGAAAAAAGTAGCTAGCAGCCTGGTGGTGTATGCCTGTAATCCCAGTGACTCTGGAGGCTGAGGTAGGAGGATCTAGAGTTCCAGGCCAGAGGGAGTCTGCATAATTTAGCAAGACCCTGCCTCAAGATAAAAAAAAAAAAAAAAGGGCTGGGTTGCTGATCAGTGGAAGAGTGCTTCCAAAGTGTATGTGAGGTCCTGATTCCAGCATTCCATTATTACAAAATTAATAAATAAATAAAATATAAAATAAATAAATAATGTGCTGGGGGTGTAGCTCAGTGGTAGAGCACTTGCAAAGTACATGCAAGGCCCTTGTTTCAAATTCCAAGTACTGTTTAAAAAAAAAAAAAAGTAGCTAGCACAAGCAACTAGACTGTCACTCTTAAGCAACTCATTTACAGAAACCTTAGAGCTTCTGACTGGCTGACCCTAGTCTATGGTATGGAGAATTTAAATTTTGGATTAGATCAAGCCATCAAGTTAAAAGAAATCTGGGCATGCTTTCATAATTATTACAGTGTATGTTTTCTTACTATTAAATTTCATAATGCTGAGATCAGTAGACATAGAGTATTTTTTCCCACTTATTTCATGGTCAATTCATGCTGACTTTTCAATGTTGCAATTACCAGACTGAGCATCATGAGTTCATTTGTAATGTAGTCATAAATACTAGCTCCAACAAGTGAGCCATCATTTTCATATGAAAATAAACATTTGCCTTCAATGTAATACTCAGTGAAAATCTAAAGCTTAATGAATCAGACAATGAAAAACACTTCAAATTAGTTTAACAATTATTTTTGACATGCCATTAAAATAATTCAAACAGCCAGAAAGCTAGAAAGATATATCCTCTTGAACTCAAAGAGCAAACACTCTAGGAATGCAGCTTGTACATGTTCCTTTAGTGTCTCACAATGTAAAAGGACAAAATGATAATTACATCTAACCTGGCTGAGTGTGAAACAAATATCAGTGCTCGCATGCAAAAGTTTAATATGGTTTTTTAATGCACTGTTAATAATTCGACATAATCAAAGGGTGAGTAAATTCTGTAGATGACTGTTGCCCTCTTATTTTTTCATTATTTTTTTAAAAAGCAGATTACAATATAATAATCTTGGCTTTTTTTAGTAGATATATGCATAACTTATTTCTACACTAATTGGTCCTAAATAGCTGTGCTTTTAAACTACTTACTAAATGTTTTTTACAGTTACATTTCTTTATTTGATTTCAGCTGTCACTTCTTGGTGTTAGCATATTTACACTGGACAGCCTCTCCCACTTCTAATTTTTGTTTCTGACATTGTACGAGGAAGAACAGACATATAAGCCTGGCTATATTTCCTTATCCGAGAGTTATCACATTGGCTAGAATAAAAGTTTTAATGACCAACTGTCAGAGAAAACTATGGTGTGGACAGGTTGAACCCTGGGCTTTGCGCTTTAATGTTTTACAAGTGCTGGACCACTGAGCTGTACCTTAGCCCATTTTTTTTACTTTTTTGTTTTTGAGACAGAGTCTCGCCAAATTACGCAGATTGCCTCTGGTCTCAAACTTGTGATCCTCCTGCCTCTGGCTCTCGAGCTGCTGGGATTACAGGCGTGTGCCACCGTGCCCAGCCCCCAGGTTTATTCTTAAAACAGCCCAGAGAGTAAATCAGACATTGCCTAAAGTCATTTGGCTATGGAGTAATTCTAAAATTTATACTACATGTCATAGTCATGTGTTCATCAGTAAAGATGGGTATTTTTTTCTTTAACCTACGTGACCTAAGTGATAGAAGTATAAGACAATGGTGAAAGCGGTTTTTTCCTTTCTTTCTTTTTTTTTTTTTTTTGAGGTACCTAGGGGGATTGAACCCAGGGCTTTGCACACACTTTGCAAATGCTCTACCACTGGGCTGCACCCACAGCCCATTATTTTTTATTTATGAGTTAGAGTCATGCTAAGTTAAACATGCTGCCTGAGGCTTCAACTTGGGATCCTCTTGTCTCTGCCTCCCAGGTTGCTGAGATTACAAGCATGTGCCCCAGCGCCTGGCTGGAAGGTCTTTTAAGTATACAAATAATTAGCTTTAAATCAACTGGCAATTCTCAGAACATTACAGTCTTGATGAACAAAATACGTAATTTAATTATATTATGCCTGAGAAATATTCCCTAGTAATCTTGTCTCCATTAAATTCTAGGGTTAAAAAAAGAAAATTGACTGGATTAATTTCTAAAATGACTTATACTTGGTAAGTATGTTAGACTTGTAGTGAAGAGTCACGTTAAAGTCTTAGATGGGCCATTAACTACTTCAGGCAAATACAGTAGTCCTCCTTAATCTGCAGTTTTGCTTTCTGTGGTTTCAGTTACCTGTAGTCAACTGTGGTCTAAAAATATTAAGTGTGAAATTCCAGAAATAAGCAATTTATACGTTTTAAACCGTATGTCTTTTTGTGTAGTATGATTAAATCTTGTGCTGTCCCACACCGTTTCACTCCAGACAGGCAGCATCCTTTTTTCTAGCATTATTCATTGCTCTGTACACTATCAACTACTGGCCTTTAGTCACTTAGTAGACATCTCAGCTATCAGATTAACTGTTTAGATATTTCAA
The DNA here is from genome assembly GCA_007922755.1 of Pedetes capensis. Lineage (NCBI taxonomy): Eukaryota > Metazoa > Chordata > Mammalia > Rodentia > Pedetidae > Pedetes > Pedetes capensis. The sequence goes on from VMDO01020776.1 coordinate 15,788, forward strand.
TGCCTGTGTTCAAGTGACCTTCATGTAGCAGCCTAATACTATGTCAAAACTCCTAGTCACTCACTTTGTTCCATCTCATCCCAAGACAGTAGGTATAGTAAAATATTTCAACAAAGTCCATGCTTTCATAACTTCTATCACAGGATATAATAATTGTTTTATTTTATTATTAATTATTGCTAACCTCACACAGCCTGCAGCCATACCATTGCGGCATCCAATCCCATCAGATCTCAGAAGCTAAGCAGGGTCAGGCCTGGTTAGTACTTGGCTAGGGAACACCAGGTGTTGTAGGCTTGGGAGAAGGACCTGGCAACTCACTCCCAAAAAACAATCAGCCATTGAAAACCCTATGAATAGCAGAGAAGCACGGACAATAGTGTTTCCCCTGTTGTATGTAGGGTCTTGATGAGTCAGACACCCACGTTGAGGGCACCTAACAACAACCACCTCATACTGTGCCTAATTTATAAGTTAAACTTTATCACAGGTATGTATATATAGGAAAAAAAAGAGCATACATAGAGTTCAGTACTATTTGAAGTTTCAAGCATTCACTGGGGTTCTTGAAATATATCTCCTGCAGATAAGTGGGGACTATTACAATTTAGTATTCAGAAGCATAAGATACCAGGTGAAGAGTTGTGAGAAATAAGGGCAAGACAAAAAAGCTTGTATTCAAATTTTGTGAGAGGGTATGTAAAAGAAATTCAATTAATCGTTACATGACTATCACTACTTGGATTCAGAAAGAAGGCATAAATTCCAGTTATCACTGGGACCTCAGATATTTAATTTAAAAAACACTTGCTGAGTTTCTTGCTTTTTCTTTTGCAATGGCCCTATTGTCCTGTCCAACTGTCAAGCAAACTGGTCCAAAGATAAGGAAGAAAACGGGAGGACAATTAGAAAGAGGAAGAAAAAGCAAAGCAAAGTGGAAGCTGCAGTTTTTAGTAATTTTGAAATTTTTATTCAAATGGATCCACACTGAGCAGTGAGCACAGGAATGTTTTTAAGGACAGAAACAATTTAATTACTAGCCAATGCTGAGATCTTAGTGTAACTTTTACAGATAAGAATATCCACTATCCCTTATCCTAATATTAGCAAACATAAAATAAAAAAGGGCTGGGGTCCAGTTCAGTAGTGGAGTGCTTCTCTAGCATGAAAGAGATCCTGGGTTCAGTCACGGGTACTGTGAGAAAAAGGAAAGAAATGACAGACTAACAAATAGATTTTTGTGTATTACACTGTACATTTGCACATATTTCTTATTTGAAAATTTAAAATAATTTTCAAAGACTCTTGCTAGTTACACAGTTTTATTTATAGCAAGTAATCAACAGAAAAGTACAGATGGCCATTGAGAGAATGCAAAAATGAGTTGTATAATGAACAAAGTACTATTCTATAATAAAAAAGGAATTATTCATATATGGTACAAAATAGACAAATCCACACAAAACAGTGAATGCAGCCTTATACAAAAAATACATACTATATTATTTCATTTACATAAAATCCTAGAATATACAAATATAATTAATATATTGTAGAAAAGGACCTGAACTTTTCGTGATTGTTTCTTGGGGTATGGTGGTATGGCCTGACAGGGGAAATTTGTGGGGTCATATTAAAGTTATGTATCTTGATGGACAAATGGGTTATAGACATGCATATAATTTGTCTAAACTTCACCAAATGGTACACTTGTGATTTGTGAATTTTACTGTATGCATACTCACCTTTTTATAAAAGTAATCAAATACTGAACTGATTAATAATGTATAAAGTATTTACAAGTATATTGGTAATTGCAATTTACTTTTAGACTTATCAAAAATAACACAGACTGATAAGGGATAAAGCAAATACAGCAAAAATATAATAATGTTTGTACAACTGAGTAACTGTCAAATTTTTTGTATGTTTGGACAATTTTTTTTCAAAATAAAATGAAAAAAAAATCAAAATGGCAGCAGAACTCTCAGCAGTAATTCACATGTTAGGAGACATCAGAGACATGTATAAGAACAAAAAGAAATACATTTTGAATTTAGCATTCAGTACTATCAACTAGGTCTGACATCAGAATAAAGACTTCAGCCATATAGGGTCTCAAAGGTTTAAGGTTCCTAAGCAACCCTTCTTGGGAAAACAGTTCAGCCTATTATCTAGCAAAATTAGTATTAAAAAAAAAAAAAAAGACAGACATTTCCTCTACTGTTGTTTTGTTAGGTGCCGTGGAGTCGGTATCCGACTCATAGCGACCCTCTGTACAACAGGGGAAACACTATTGTCAGTGCTTCTCTGTTGTTCATAGGGTTTTCAATGGCAGATTGATTTTTGGGAGGGGGTTGCCAGGTCCTTCTCCCAAGCCCACAGCTTCTGGTGTTCCCAGGAGGTCTCCCATCCAGGTACTAACCAGGCCCGACCCTGCTTAGCTTCCGAGATCTGACGGGATCAGATGCCACAGGGCTACAGCTGCAGGCTCCTCTATCTATAGAATCCAGTAAACAGGTGATTCAACCTAAGAGGGCAGTGAATACATGAGAGCTGTAGGCAGGACATAAGCATTTGGGAGAAAATCTCTATGAGAAAGAGGACCCCATGAAACAAGGGACTGAATAACCCTGAGGGTATTGTACATGGCACATTACTGCTTGTCAACCACAAAAAATGGAAAAAAAAAAAAAAAAAAAGACAATTAGAAACTTTACAAACTCCAGGAAAAGGAAAAACTTATAGGAAGGTCATGCTTCTCACACTTAAAACCTGCTCATCATTTTTCTCAAATCAACTTGTTATCAAAGTGGTTGGAAATTTTTTTTTTTTTTTTTTTTTGTGGTACTGGGGTTTGATCCCGGGGCCTCACGCCTGCATGCTTTGCAAGTGCTGGACCACTGAACTGCACCCCCAGCCCTTTTATTTTTTTTCCTTACTTCCTGAGACAGGGTCTCACTAAGTTACATAGACTTCCTGTAGTCTCGAACATGCAATCCTCCTGGCTCCGCCTCCCAAGCCGCTGGGATTACAGCCGTGCGCCACCACGCCCAGCTGGAAAATGGGTTTTTAAAATGTTCTTCAAAACATTTCCTTCTTGTGGTCATATCGCCTTATAACAAAATCTAAAATCACAAAGATATCGTCTGGTTGTCTGGTTTGATAAGCTTGGATTTTGAAGGACTGCATCTACCTTCTCAGTTAGCAATAATATGGAATACACACTGGTTAGGCAAAGGAGGGTGCTAAATAGCCAATGAGAGTATAAAGGGAAGAAAAGCACCTACTGAGGACATTTACAGGGTTACTCCTCCTTTTGTTCCTTTTTAGGACAAATGGACCAAGCAGGAGGGTCCTCAACCCAGGCAAACAATGTCTCCCATCCTTATTTATACCTTAGTGTCTATTCTCCAGTTGGGGGAAGTGGAGAGGGAACAGGGAAGAATGAAACTAGTGAATCTTTATAGCATCTCATTTGTGTCTTGGACCAGATGGAGTTCCTATACTCTCACCTCCTTCTCTACATTAAAAGAGACAGCAGGCTGGGCATGTAGCTCAGTGGTACAGGGAATGCTTAGCATGTTTAAAGCCAGGTGTAGTGGTTCGCTGTTGTTGTTAGGTGCTGTCAAGTCGGGTCTGACTCATAGTGACCCTATGTACAACAGAACAAAACACTCCCTGATTTTGTGCCAGGCACATGACCATACATGTTTAAGCCCACTGTTGCAGACACTATGTCAATCCATCTAGTTGAGGGTTTTCCTTTTTTTTCATTGACCTGCCACTCTCTCAAAGATGATGTCTTTTTCCGGGGATTGGTCCTTCCTGACTACAGGTCCAAAATATGTAAGACACAGCCTAGGCATTCTTGTTTCCAAGGAGAATTCTAGGTGTACTTCTTCTAGGACACATCTGTTGGTTCTTTTGGCAATCCATGGTATATCTAATATTCGCCTCCAGCACCATAATTCAAAAGTGTCAATTTTTCTCTGTCTCCCTTTCACAACCATACTATGCCACTGAAAATACTATGGCATGAGTCAGGTGCACCTTCATCTTCAATGTGACATCTTTACTTTTCAACACTTTAGAGATGTCTTTTGCAACAACTTTTCCCAATGCAACGCATCTTTTGATTTCTTGACTGCTGCTTCCATGGATATTGATTGTAGAGCCAAATAAAACAAAATCTTGGACAGGCAGGAGTATCTTAAGTGGGAAGGCAGAGTAGGCTACCAGGTGAGACCCTGTCTCAAAGTAAACAGATATCTTCCCTGACTACTTTGTCAAAAATAGGCCTTATACTCATTCCATCACTAACATCTCAATCTGCTTTTTTCCCCCTAGTGCAATATTTTCAATCTCTAGCAACATACACACACATACAGGTAGGGTGACAGATAAGAGGGAGGAAATGAAAGAGAGGGACACATATGAAAAAAATCTGGTAATCTGAAGATCCTGAAACAAAGAAACAATGTGTGTGTGTGTGTGTGTATATATATATATATATGTATGTATGCATATATATACACACATATATATATGAATCTAGGAATGTGCCCTAGTCACTAGAAAGGCTAGCTCATCATCTGCTCTATTTGTGATGTGTCAGATAATCCACAAGTCCTTGTTCAAAAGGCAAAAGTCAGGCATCTCCTCTTTCTTTGCTTATACTCCCTGAAGGAAGAAAGGTAAACGAAACTTTACAAGTTGCGCAGGCACTGTTGCAAGACTGATGTTCAAAAATCATTATGTTTGGATCAGATGACTTCTCACATTTCAACAGTAAGATTGATCGGTCTACCTAAATGCAGGTAATTTTAAGAAAAACTCATTGACATCTTTTGGTTTAGCACTGAATGATGATGTTGTTGTTGTTGTTGTTGTTGTTGTTAGGTGCCTTCAAGTCAGTATCTGAATCATTAGCAACCCTACCCACAATAGGCAAAACACTGTTGCCAGTGCTTCTCTGCTGTTCATAGGGTTTTCAATGGTGGATTGATTGTTGGGAGTGGGTTACCAGGTCTGTCTCCCAAGCCTACAACACCAGGTGTTCCCAGGCGGTCTCCCATCCAAATACTAACCAGGCCCGACCCTGCTTAGCTTCCAAGATCTAATGGGATCGGATGCCACAGGGCTACGGCTGCAGGTCACTGAAAAATAGTTGTTGTTGTTGTTAGGTGCCGTCAAATTATCAAGTCGTGTCTGACTCATAGCAACCCTCATAGGGTTTTCAATGGCTGACTGTTTCGGGATTGCCTTGGGGGTGGCTTCCTTCTCCTACTTCCTTCTCCTACACTGAAAGATAGGAAAACCTTAATATACAGAAATGAAAGATTCGTGTTTAGATTTTCCAAGTGTTTCCTAAAATCTACTACATTTGGAAAAAAAGAGGGTCTACTGCTGGAGGGACCTAGCAAATAAATACAGAGGGCTTAGAGCCCCAGAGCCATATCTTAATGTTCTTTATGTACTTGTTCTTTTTTTTTTTTTTTTTGCAATACTTGGGGTTGAACCCAGGGCCTCGAGCTTGCTTGATTTGCAAGTGCTGTACCACTGAGCTGCACCCTCAATCCATTTTTTTTACTTTTTTTTTTTTTTTTGAGACAGGGTCTCACTAAATTAAGCAGACTACCTCTGGTTTTGAATTTGCAATCCTCCTGCCTCCGCCTCTCCAGTCACTGGGATTACAAGTGTGTAGCACACCTGGCTGCTTGTTCTTTTGAATCCTGTCTTCAGGAGAGCATTCCTGAACTTCAGCAAACAAATGTTTCTATCTTTATCCAAGTGTGTTCCCATTTCACTGCTTTTGAACTTAGTTCCTTCCACCCAGAATATTTCCTTACATATCTCATGACTTTTACTTCATTCAGCCATATGCTCAAAGTCACCAGTGTCTTCCCTGAGTACTTTGTTTAAAATAGGTCCTATACTCCGTTCCATCACTAACCTCTCAACTTGCTCTTTGTTTCCCATTGCAATATCTGACATTACATTTTTAATATATTTTATTTCCTTTTCTCATTATGTAATAAGATCCATGAGGACAAGGGCTTTCTGTTGTATATACCCCACTGTCAAGCTGGGTCTGACTCAGCAACCCTCATAGGGTTTTCAATGGCTGATTGTTTCAGGATGGTTTGGGGAATGGATTGCCATATTCTTCTCCCAAATATACCCAGTACAGGGTACATAGTAAGTTTCCAATAAATATTTGCTGAATAAATGCTGAGTTAATCCATCATGTCCTGTTTAGCATATTCCTTCAGTTTTGGAGATAAACTAAGTGTGTTAGTTCCTTTAATCAAAATACCTGAGAAAACAACAGAAGAAAATCTTACTTTGGCTCATGGTTTAGGAGGATTCAGTCTATGGCTGCTTGGCCTAACGGACTTGGGCAGAATGTGGCAGAGAAGCTTCTTTACCTCACAGTAGACAGGGAGCAGAAAGAGGAATTAAAGGAATGGTGCAGAAACAAGATACTCCAAAAGATCCACACCCAGTGATCTACACCTCCAGGTAGTTCTCACCTCCTAAAGTTTCTAGAGGGCTAGGGTTTAGCTCAGTTGGTAGAGTGCTGCTCTGTGGTCTCTGAGGACCTGGGTTCAATCCTCAGTATTGCAAAAATGAGAGGACAGGATAATCCACTCCCAAAACAATCAGCCACTGAAATCCCTATGAGGGAACTGGGCGTGGTGGCACATGCCTGTAATCCCAGGGACTGGGGAGGTGGAGGCAGGAGGATTGCAAGTTCGAGGCAGTCTGCGTAATTTAGCAAGACCCTGTCTAAAAAATTTAAAAAATGGGGTTGAGGCCACAGCTCAGTGGTATAGTACTTGCAAAGCATGCAAGCGTGAGGCCCTGGGTTCAACCCCCAGTACTGCAAAAAAAGAAATCCCTATGAGGGTTGCTATGAGTCAGACATGATTCAATGGACAGCAAAGTTTCTAGAAGCTCACAAAATAGTGCCACCAGCTGGGGACCAAATATTCAAAACATGAGCATAACGGTACATTTCATGTTCAAACTATAACATTCAGTTAAAGTTACAACTGTAACGATATACAGTTTTAGTGGTATGAGTTGATTTTTTTTAGAACTTTTGATTCAGTGTTTATGGACTCATTAAATATTTAAAGTCACTTATATTTAATCTTATTAAGTTTAACAGGGAAATATATGTTGAAGCACCATTCTCTAATTAACACAGAATTTTTGGAGTTTCCTACAGGCTTCAACTGTTCATAAAAGGACTACGGTGAGGTGACAAATGGTTTTCAAAGAGGCATTAATTTTACACACCCATTTCTGAGAAACTATTTTACTTTTATTTGGCCCTTCCTTTTCCTTTACTGGTTGTTGCCTTCTGCAGTTCAAAGGACTGATTACAAAGGCTGGGTGTGATGGCACACTAAGGAGGCTTAGGCAGGAATATCTGAGTTGGAGGTTAGCACAGAATACAAGAGGAGACCATGTCTCACTCCCCTTTCCCCCTCCCCCCAAAATACTGATAATGGAAAGCTATGTGAATAGAGCTCAGGTCTTAAGTAACTACTGATACAATGAACCAAACTAATATGAAAATTACACGTGGTATATAAACTTCCACTGGGGGGAAAAATTAGCTAGTCCTGTGTAAAAGAGAAAGGCTGACAAATATAAATAAAAGGAAACCTCATAATTTCTTTGGTGGTTTCTGTATACCAAAACTTTTACAGGCATCACTTTGTTTCTCCCTTAAAATCCTAAAAAGGAGTGTCATTATCCTCATTTTATAGATGAAGAAACAGATTGGGAGGCTAATTGTAATTTGCTCAAAATCATGTTGGCTCTTAAGAGGCAGTTATGACTTTCAACCACGGCTTTAGTTGCCAAACATGTTGTCAATTTCTTTCCATTGAACACGTGGTTCTCAAAAGTGTAGTAGTATGAGGTCACCAATGTCCTTTTAAAAGGTCCATCATGAGGTTTTCCATTTCCATTATTGGTGTGTAGTCAAATTTGTTTTGTTTTATTTTGTTTTGCAGTGCAGGGAATCAGACCAGAGCCCTGAACATGCTAGGCAAGTGCTCTACTACTAAGCTACATCTACAGCTCCCAAACTGTCTTACATTTCAGCCAAAACCACGTCATATCAGAGTGAATGCAAAGGCAGATATAAGAACTCAGCCATCTTTTGATAAGCTGGAGATCTGCAAAAACGTAAAACAATGGTACCCTTTTTTAATTTTAAAGTTATCTTTCATAAAATAATGTATTGGTGTTCACAGGAAATAGCTTATCATTCTTTTTAAATGAATCATTAAAAGTTTAAAAAAAAAATCTCTCAATATTGTCGAAATGGTAATACTGTCCAAATTGACCTACATATTTAAAATGATCCTAATCTAAATCCAACCTGGCTTCTTTGCAGAAACTAGCAACCCAATCCTAAACTACATATGGTACTAAAAGAGACTCAATAGCCAAAACAAACTTGAAAAAGAATAGAGTTGGAAGACTCACATATCCCAATTTCAAAACTTGTTACAAAGCTATACAACCAAATTGTGTATTAACGGCATAAACAGAGACATGAAAAATGGACTAGAATTCAGAGTCCAGAAATATCACCTATATTTTTTGGTCAACTTATTTTCAACTATGATACTAAAACAACTCAACACAAAAGAGTATTCTTTTCAACAAACTGTGCTGAGACAAAAACTGGACACCCACATGTAAATGAATCAATATGGAGATGACCTCACACTATACATAAAAGCCAAAATGGATCAGGGTCATCCATTTTACATATTACAAAAAGTATATCCTTCCCATATTGGTGGTTTGTGTTTCTGATTTCTGAACATTACTGTCCCATTGCTTTAAAACATATAGGTGTTTTGTATTAAAAAGCATGGAGTCATATAGCAACCTTAGTGTAACTTAGCAAGCACTTAAGTTTACTTTTTCCTCTAAAATAATTCTGCTGGTTTGATGCTTGATATATTGGTACAAGGGTATAAATTATTTTATTTCATCTTATAGATAATCAATAGGGACAAAAGTATCTGACTGAATAATGTATAGCCTCTTGTTAAAATCACATTTTAGCAACTGACCAACAAACAATACAGAGGACTGATAGCAGATTCTTTCCAGTGTATAGGAAGAGGGGTTGGAACATGAAAGCTCAAACTAAAAGGGGATTAAGAAAGAACTGGCATTTAGGGACAAAAAGGCATATGATATGAAAAAAGAAGTCATACTTTGGAAATGTTTGGTGTAGAGTTATTTCTATTGTGCTCAGATAACATGTAAACATGGCTTAATAAAAATGATACAAAGGAACTGTATGAAATATACAAATGGCATCTGGCAGAGGATTTTTGTTTAAAAACAGATACTCAGGGCTGGGAATATAGCTCAGAGGTAGTGCGCCTGTCTGGCATGCACAAGGCCCTTTGGTTCAATTCCCAGCACTGCAAAACAATATAAAACAGATACTCTCCCCTCAATACTATAAAAGAAAACACATATGTATAATAGTATTTTTTGTACTTGAATTTTTAATTGTAGATTCATAGGAAGTTGTAAAAGCAGTACAGCAAAGTCCTACATACCCTTCATCTAGTGTCCCCTAATGATAATACATAAGCATATTTCACTATCAAAATAAGAAACTAACAGTGATACAATCCAACAGCTTATTCAGCTTTTACTCATTTGTGTGGCAGTTTTATGTGATTTTATCACACATTGATGCATTGATGTAACAACCATTACCACAATCAAGACACAGAGTTTTCCCTCCTGCCGCCCCTGTACTTGGGGGTTGAACCTAGGGCCTTGCACATACTTTGCAAGTATTCTACCACTGAACTTCAACCCTAGCCCATTGTTCATTTTTTATCCTGAGACTGGGTTTTACTAAATTACGCAGGCTGCCTCTAGCATCAAACCTGCGATCCTCCTGTTTCCACCTCCTGAGTTGCTAGGATTTCCAGCATAAGCCACCATGTCCAGTGACAGAGTTTTTTCATAACCACAATAATCCTTCATGTTACACTTTTAGTCACACACCTACTCTGCTCCGTCCACCCCATCACTATCAACAGTACTCACATGTTCTCCATCACTATAATTTTGCCATTTGTTGTTGTTGTTATGTGCCTTCTGGTTGTGTGAGACTTATAGCGACCCTCATAGGGTTTTCAATGGGTGATTGTTTTCGGGAGTGCATTGCCATGTCCTTCTCCCATTTTTGCAGTGCTGGGGATCAAACGCAAGGCCTCAGAGACCGCAGAGCAGCACTCTACCAACTGAGCTAAACCCCAGCCCCAATTCTGCTATTTAAAGAATATTACTGAAGTGGAACCATATGGTATGTAACCTTTTCAAAGACTTGTTTTTTCAGTCAGCATAATTGCTTTGGGAATCATCAAATTTGCTATGTACATCAATACCTTGTCCTTTTTATTACTGGATAGTACTCCATAGTATTGTATTATAATTTAACCATTATTCAGCGAAGGACATTTGAGTTGTTTCCAGTAAACCACACACCACCACATAGATACTTATGCTTTTTCTGGCAGTACTAGGGATTGAACCCAGGGCCTGACACATGCTAGGCAAGCACTCCATCAGTGAGCCACACCTCTAACCCATTTTTTATATTTTATTTTTTGAGACAGGGTCTCACTAAGTTATGTAGGTTGCCTCTGGCCTCAAACTTGCAATTCTCTTGTCTCAGCCTCTTGAGAAGCTGGGATTACAGGTGTATATCACGGTGCCCTGCTTAAATACTATTTTTTTTAAACACAGCAATTCTGTAATACACAAGCTTCTTTCCCACAAGGAATTTAAAAACAAGGGCCCTAATGTTTATTTAAGCTACTGCTTTGTATACATGTTCAGAGATTTTTAATTTCACAACATTAAGCCTTTTTATTTATCTTTTTGAGACAGGATCTCACTATATAGCCCCAGCTGGCCTAGAACTTGCAATGTAGATCTAAGTTGGCCTAAAACTTTTGGGGATCCTTCTGTCTTTGATTCCCAAGTGCTGGGATAACGGGCGTGCACACCTATGCCAGACCTAACATTAAAACTTTTTAAATTCTAGGGCCTCCTTTCCCTGTGAGTATCAAGGCAGCAAGATAAATCTGCAGTTAAGTTAAACTTCTACCTCAGACTGTAAGGTGATATTTTATTGCAGTTATGGAGCTTCCTTTATATAGAAAACAGATTAATGAAGTTAACTGCACAACTAGCCCACAAAAGCAATTTACATTTGCCATTCATCAAACTAAAGTTGGCAGAACTCAAATGATAGTACTTTAAATCCTTAGATCAGACAGTATTGAATTATTACCTTTCAAGAAGAAGGGGCAAGAATAAAAACAAATGTAGTTTCTCTATTTAATTTCTTTTGAAAGGAAGTAATTATAGGAAGTTGTAGATGAAAACATTAGTCAAGTAGGCCAAAAGAGCTATGGTCTAAATGTGGTAAATAGGTTTGAGGTGGTACTGCACGCTGGTAATCCCAGCACTCAGGAGGCTGAGGCAGGATGATTTTGAGTTTGAGGCCAGCTTGGGCTATGGATAGAGTTTCAGGCCAATCTGGATATGTAGTGAGATGCTGCCTCAAAAGTAAAACAAATTTTAAAAAAAGCAAAAACAAAAAGCTAAACAAAAAACTACATGTTAAATGATCTGGTATTTATGAAATAAGACAACTCTACAACCTGAGCATACAGGTAGAAATTTTTTAAAAGTTACCAGTGTATATTTCACAAGGCAAAGAAACAACAACAAAGATCACAAAATGTAGGCTTTCAAAACTCACAGTAAAAAAATTAAGTTAGTAAGAGTGTGGAGACAAAGGACAGGTAAGAAGCACAAAATAACAAAGGATAAAATCTGGAAAGAAAAACCAAATTGCTGGAAAATTAAGGTGCGGAACTAGCCTTGAGCCATGATTTAATAACTCATCTCTTATTTTAACCCTCAATGACTAATTGAATTAAATTTTGGAAATGATACATATGCATATGCAGCCTAACATCTTATCAGATAAAAGGAAATTTATTTAATTATTTAATGCTTCCTTATTTGGAAAGCAAAGTTAACTTAATAAAAATTTTGCTTATGTGATTTGATTCTTTGCACATGTCCACGTTATTAGTAAAGATTATGGGAAGTCCCAAGGATTAAGTGGAAGATGATTTAATAGCTTAAAAAGTTTATTGTTATACTAAGAAGAACTGACACACTTCCTTTTCTTTACAACTGCCATCTCAGTTTAGCTATCTAAAGCTGTAATAAATTATTATCTCTATAGGCAAATAAGACTACAAAGAGAGAGCATTGATTCTGTGGTTTGTGCTCCAAGAGCTATTTGAAAATTTCATTGCCATTTGTAAGGATACTTCTATGACACATGACTGCCTGACATATTTATAATAAATCAAAGAGCATTAATAGGGAAATTTTCTACTTCAAACAGTACAATGTATCACAAGTGATCAAGCTTTACGTGTTTATTTTTGTAATATTTTTAAGAATGGAGGAAAAAAGCCTTACTGACTCTACTTCCTTATTTATGAGAATTAACATTAACTCCAGTGAGTATTCTAAAATGCTAATTCAAAAAGTCTTTTTATTACTTGGCAAGGCATAGCAATGCCTGCTGTCTGCATAATACCGGAAAAGGCTTATTTTGGTTTATTTTTTATTTTATTTTTTTTTTTACTGCTGCCAACATGTAGGCTCCTCAGAGGAGTAGCCAAGTGTAGTGGATTCAATAACTTAGGGGTATACCATAACATTATTCACCTCAGGTCATTATTCAGCATAAGGTACAGCTCCCTTGAACTCTGGCTACGTATTACTGTCAGGAACACTTCATAATGAAACTGTTTTCATGCTAACTTTAAATTGGTTTAACTGTACAAACTGCAAGGATACCTTTCCATGTAAAGACCCAGTAAATTTTAAAAATGCCTGTGGAGAGAAAGTGTTTCTAGAATGTTGTTTTATAGAAAAAACCTCAAGTATTGATAAATAATAAGAATTTAAACTGAAGAGCAACAAAACCAGTCTGAGTTCAAATGACTTGCTTAATCTTAACTGTAATAGTTCAACTGTCATTTGACCTTCATGTCATCACAATGAATACGATAGCAACTACTTACCCAGATCTTGAAACACACATCAGTTAATTAACATCTAAAAGATGTTATGACAGTTTACTACTACAACATGGAGTGTATTTTTATTCCAGATAATCCATTTGAAATATATTCCACAAACATTTGCATTTTAACTCAAAGTCAAAAAATCTTCCATAAGATGAAGAACTCTTCTGTACCTAATGACAATTTTTCAAGCATCCTTTACTTCAAAAATGGATAATTGCAAAGTGCATTTAAGAGAGTATATAATGTAATACTCTTATTGTACTCAATAACAGAACATGTTTTGAGGCTGAAGCAATACCCTGTGCATATGAACAAAAAATTCATCCTCAAAATATGAAAACAACAGCAATTAATATTTAATCACACAAACTATGTATGTGTCAGTCACAATGCTAGGAGCTTCACATACTTTATCTCCAATCCTCACAACTATATAAATTAAGCATTATCTTCCCCATTTTATAGATGAGGAAATTTAACTGAGGGTCTCAGAGGGGTCCCACAGCTATGCAGAAGGCTCCTATATTTTCATCAGCTGTTTTTGCATATAATGTATATGAGATATAAAAGCATCAGTTGTATAATCCATCAATTAACCATCCAGTTTTGGAAAAATATGCTAGGTGATGTATTTTATGGGTACTTGGTGTGGGATCTAGAGGGAATTTATCTTCCAAGGTTACATAGTCCTTTTTTTAATATATATATATAACACATACGCAGATTTCTTGCTGGTCCTGAATGTAAGGATCTATGTCAATTCTGTATCAGTTGTGTTGTTCTTAGGTGCCGTAGAGTCGGTATCTGACTCATAGCGACCCTCATAGGGTTTTCAATGGCTGACTGTTTCAGGATTGCCTTGGCAGTGGATTGCCAGGCCCTTCTCCCATTTTTGTGGTGCTGGGAATTGAACTCAGGACCTCAGAGGCTGCAGCGCAGCGCTCTACCAACTAAGCTAAATCCCAGCCCCATCAGTTGTATTAGTTATGGAATATGGAAGATCATTAAGGTAGTATAGTCTTCTCTGATCCTGAAGAGTCTAACAATCCAAGTTCAGATGTTTTTTCAGAACCTAAGTTTACTCTGTTAACAAGTAAACCTCAGAAATGGACTTGTCTACATGCACAACTATCACAGATTACAGAATCTATTAACAACATATTCTCTCAGATAAAAAAGTAAACAGTGGTATTTGAAAAGATGAGCACTCAACCAAAATCTGATGAAGTTATAAGATAATGCCCTAAACCATAGCCAAATATGCCACATTAAAAAAAACTGATGCATATCCAATTACTCTAGTCAAACTGGTAGCCTACTAAATATTTCATGTATCTTATTGATTCAAGTTATAAACAGGTGGACTTATTTGACTTTAATCATCTTATTACTCATATGTTCTTTTAATCAATAGCATTTAAGCTAAAAGCAAAGGGTTTCTTCAAAGATACACTTAGGCTAACTATAACCTTGGAGATATGTAATTTTTTCGCCAAGAAATTTTATAAGGAAAATAGTTTTCTATTTACTAGGCTTTACTATTTTGGAAAACACCTCTTCACCTCTCACTTAGTTGATTTAGTTGACAATTATACAAGAGGTATGATAGCCAGAACAATTTAAGTTTCTTTATAAAAGCAAGCTCAAAGTACATGGCATTCCTTTTGTACCTAACAGCCGCAAAAAAAGAAAACAACAACAAAAACAAACAAAAAACTTCAAATACGCAAGGATTTGGAGAGCAGGCTAAAGCTCAAGCATAAGAATGTCTGTAGATCTGATCTCTGGAGATGGCAGCATTGACAGTCATTCAACTTTCTAATATACCCATTATGCTTTTTCTGGTTACCACAGGCAAGATGCACCTACATTTCACCAACTGGTAGAAATGTCTTATTTCCTCTTTGAAAACTCTCCCGTTGGAGCCGGGAGCCGCGGCTGTGGAGCGGTAACCTGGGGCACCGGCGACAGTCACCAGAGAGAGAAGAACCACGCACAGCACCAGCTCCTGGCAGGCCTGCTTTAGCTGGTTTCCTAGTCCCTGGGGCTGCAAAAGCAGCTGCACCAGAAGCCATGGCAGAGGACTCAGGAACCTTTCTCCTGCCTCCAGTGCTAGGCCTCGAGGGGTTTGCTTTTCACATGGCCCCCAGGTGGGGGCGGTGGGCACAAGGCAGTCGCTGCAACTGCAGCCGCAGCAGCAGGCCAGGCCAACCCAGCTCTTCACAAACGGATCTCCCTGTGGGCAGGAAGCAGCACAGCGGCAGAGCCCTGGCTTGAGCGCCGACCGCTCGGCGGGGAAGGCCACCTTCTTATACACCACATCTCTACCCTGCCTGCCTCCTGCTCCGTTAGCGCTACCGGTTGGCGGGCGGGGGAGGGGAGCGAAGCGCGTTATTCCCGGGGAGCTGAAGGAGGAGGGGAGGGTATCTCTTACCCGCGTTACTGAAGAGGAGGAGGCGGTTGGAGCGCGGCGCGGCGAGGCGACGGCGGGGCTGGGTGGGTGCAAGTAAGAATCTTATGAAAGGGAATTAACCCCATCACCAGCCCGGACACCGGCTCCAGCTGCAGCCGCAGCGGCAGAATCCCGCCCCTTCCCACCACGCATTAGCCCCGCCTCTTCGTTCTCTTTGCGGGGCAGCGGGCTCCTTCATAGGCTGTACATACGTTGAACGACATGAAATTCATCCAATCATACTTAAAAGAACTACTTTCTCTCCGCCTTCTTATCACCTCCCGGACAGCGGGAGAGCTCTGCCAAGTCGTCCTCCACCCTCTGGGGAAAACAACCAATCCGTGCTAAGTAACCGCCCTTGAAGGACGTAAAAAACAACCAATGACAAAACTAGAAGGACAGCCATTTTGCCCACTTGTAAAAGAGCTACCTTTTCCCACGAGTTGGAACCTGAGGTCGGGGAGTTCTGGGAGTTTTTACTGATTGGAAATATTGAAAAGACAATTACATTTCTTTAAGGAGTATTTATGTGCTTTATAGGGATAAAGGGAAAATTTCATCCTCTGTGTGGGGAGTAGTAAGGCATGGGTTTAAGGTCTTAGCTCCTCCCCTTATCGGTAACGGGTTCTAAGCGGAACACCTGGTTTCTCCAGTCCCAGAAGTGGAGGGCGGGGTGATTGCTCTTTTCGGCTTGAGCGGACTGCAGCTCCCAAGGTGGTTTGCTCCCACACGTACGGTGTTCCGGGATTCCCGCGGTGCCTCACGGGAATTGTAGTTTCTGAGAGGTACCCGCGCTACCTCCGTGGCCAAAGTTACGAATGATTTGGAGTTGGTCTTGAGGCTGTAATGATCCCCATTCACCTCCCTGACGCAGGGGCGAAGGAATAAAAGAACGATCAGGAAAATCTTTGTCAGAACACCGAATGATTTTAGAGTTGTGGTATTTGAACGCTCCTACTTTCAGGTCGTCCCTTTCAGGAACGTCACTTCCGTTTAGGGGCCGACAAGTCCCAAACCAGTGGCGGGAGTTGCAGATTCCGCAGCGAATACCCCAGGTGTGGCTGGCTGGGAGTGGTGTGTCAGGCAAGTCGCTGGTTTCTTGCGTTAGAAATAGGAAGTTGAACGGAATTTAATTACATTTTAAGAAAGACTGGGTGAAATGGGCTGGGGGTTATTCACAAGCCCCTAAATCCATTTTCTACCCCTACTCTTCAATTTCGGAGTCCCATTTTTTCTTGTTTGGTCCGCTTCCTATCATGTTGCATGTGTATGTTTGTAGCGGATGGCTCTAATTGCCGTTAGCAGCTATCCGCGAAGCGTGGCATGTCGTCAGTTTGAACAAACTCGGAAGTTCTGAGGTAACTCCTCCCACTTTTACAAACATTTCTAAAGTCGGCTTTCAAGGAAAAAAGCCACCAACCGGCTCAGGATTGATAATTATGAGTGTTCCCATTACTATCATTTGTTTGAGTAATTTATCCATCAAATAAATGGCGATAAATGGTGCCAATGATGAGTAAAGGTATCGTTAAAAGAAATGGGAGTGCACAGTGTAATAGCAAACGAGTTCCTGGTTTATGCCCCTTCTGGATACCAGAAAAAGAGATGCAGCAGTTAGTAGAAAAGGCCTTTCCATCCCAAGCCTGATGCCCCTCAAAATCTTTCTTTCATCTTTTTTACTGAGACTTTATTTTATAAGTCATCTCTTAAATATTTATTGAGCACTTATGCTGTACTAGGCACTGTACCAAACTTTGGGGGTAGAGCAGTGCCCCAAAAGGTAGTTTTCTTGTGCAAAAGTAATGAGGAAGAGAGGTTAAACAAAATTAATGGTAATGTTACTTACTCTTTTAATTTTTCCCTAAATTTAGTCATGTCTTCCTTAGTCATGTTTTGCGTGTTTATATGGTCTCCTCTTCCCATTCTAATTTTAGATTAAAATAAGCATATTTTCTCTTTTTGTTGTTTTTACTGAAGCACTTATAAGTCTGTGTCTAATACTCAGAGGAGTGATGTTTATGCACCAAGTAAGTGATATATTTATCAGTGTAATCCTTCTAGATACATGAATGTAACCATACCTTTCAGCCAGACAGTTTTGCAGATTTACCGGACAAGGCTTTGTCTCTTGTTTTTTTTAATGCACTAGGATTTTTAAAAAGTGATTTATTTATTTAGGTGCTGAGAATCGAACCCATAGCCTCTTGCATACTAAGCAGGAGCTCTACCACTAAGCTATACATCTCCAGACCCCACTTAGGAGTTCCAATAATAATTTAGGAATATAGTCTTGAGGTTTAGCTCAGTTGGTACAGTGCTGCTCTGTGCTCTCTGAGGCCCTGGGTTCAACCTGGCAGCCCACTCCTAAAACAATCCCAAAACAAATCAGCCATTGAAAACTCTAGAAATAGCAAAGAAGCACTGACATAGTGCTGGTAGGGCACAGTGTCAGGTGGTGTTTCATCTGTTGGGCATAGAGTCGCTATGAGTTGGACCCGACTTGGTGGCACCTAAAAACAACAACATAGTCTACTATAGATGCTTAGTTTTGTTTTCTTTTTTGTAAGCCCTTCCAGTATAAATCAAGTTAATAAATAGCAACGATGGCCATTATTTTATTGATTATTTCATCTGCACCAGGAATGATGTGTGTGTAGTGCATTTTCCTTGTGACAAACTCTAAGTAATTTTTCATTTCTTTGTTTATTTTTTGGTTTTTGGCACATATTCATATATGTGTGTGTGTATACATACATATATATAATGTACATATGTATATATGTATGTGTGTATATATATATGTAGTTGTTGAGGTGCCAGGGATTAAACCCAGGCCTTCCTGCATGATAGGCAAGCTTTCTACAACTGAACTGCACCCTCAGCCCCCTTTTTATTTTATTTTGTTTTATTTTATTTTTTATTTTGCAGTACTTGTGGGTTTAATCCAAGTCCTCAAACATACTCGGCAAATTCTCTACTACTGGGCTGCACCCCCAGCCCATTTTAAAAATTTTCATATTGAGACACGGGGCTGGGGATTAGCTCAGTTGGTAGAATGCTGCACTGCACTCTCTGAGGCCCTGGGTTCAATCCTCAGCACTGCAAAGATGGGAGTAAGACCTGGCAGCCAATTCCAGGAACAATCCCAAACCAATCAGCCATTGAAAACCCTATAAATAGCAGAGAAGCACTGACATAGTGCTGGGCATGGCACAGTGTCACAGTGTTTTGTCCTATTGTACATAGGGTCACTATAAGTCAGACCTGACTTGACTGCACTGAACAACAAGACATTGAGACAGGGTTTTGCTAAGTTATGCAGGCTGGCTGCCTCTGCCCTGGAGCCTGCGATCCTTCTTCCTCCATCTCCTGGGTTGCTGGGATTATAGATGTGAGCTACTGTGCCCAGTTTATCTTTTTTTCTTTAATATGTTTTGAAGTCTAATAAATAAAGTGTGCTTCCTCTCTCGTTCTTTCTTTTTTTCTTCCTTTCTTTCTTGACAAGTTCTTCCTACTTGGCTCAGGCTGGCCTCCAGTTGCAATCATCCTGCCTCAGTTTCATAGTACTGGGATTATAGGAATGTGCTACCACCCCTAGTGACATTTTCTTCTCATTTTCAACTTATTCTGTTAGGTTTTGGAATCCTTTGTCAAGTTAAAAATAAATTTCTGCACTTTTATACTTTTAACAAAATTCATGTTTGATATTTACCTTTATTTTTTTTTACGTTCAACGTTTATATAGATACTAAATACTACCTCATAAAGTTTAAGAGCATATTTTATTTCTAAAACTATATGATCACTTTTTTTATACTGAGGCTTACATTTTGTATGGCTTCCAGTTGTGACTGATGACTTCTGAATGTTTATCTCTAACTTATAACTACAATGCCATAGTACTTCACAATCTCCTTCAAGTACTTCAAATTGAGAATGTCCCAAATCTTACCCCAGATATTTACCCCAAAATCTGTTCTTTCTCTATATATTCTCTATCCTGTTGTTTGGTGGAACTGGATAATCAAGAGGATGCTTAGGTTTGATTCCTTGCACCATTTACCTGTTGTGTGACGTTGGGCCGATTGGTTGACCATCTGTGTTTCATTTTCTTTATCTGTAAAATTGAGATAGTAAGAACAGGTAAGGTTTCCATACCTCAGAAGCTTTTGTGAAGATTAAATGACTTAATATATATTGTTGTTGTTATTGTTAGGTGCCGTCGAGTCGAGTCCAACTCATAGCGACCCTATGTACAGCAGATGAAAACACTTGCAGATTCTGTGCCAGGCAAACCATCTTATTTATGTTTAAGCCCATTGTTGCAGACACTGTGTCAATCCATCTGGTGGAGGGTTTTCCTCTTTTACGTTGACCTGCCACTCTCCCAAACATGATGTCCTTCTCCAGGGATTGTTCTTTCCTAACTACATGTCCGAAATATGTAAGACGCAGTTGCACTTCTTCTGGTTGCACTTCTTCTAGGACAGATTTGTTGGTTCTTTTGGCAGTCCATGGTATATTCAATAGACGTCTCCAGCACCACAATTCAAAAGCATCAATTCTTTTTCTGTCTCTCTTGTTCAATGTCCAGCTTTCACAACCATATGATGCCACTGAAAACACTATGGCATGAGTCAGATGCACCTTCGTCTTCAATGTGACATCTTTGCTTTTCAATACTCTAAAGAGATCTTTTGCCACAGCTTTTCCTAGAGCAATGTGTCTTTTGATTTCTTGATTGCTGCTTCCACGGCTGTTGATTATAGAGCCAAGCAAAGCAAAATGTTGGACAACCTCAATCTTTTCTCCATTTATTGTGAAATTGCGTGCTGACCCAGTTGTAAGGATTTTTGTTTTCTTGATGTTTAGTCATAACCCATAGTGAAGGCTATGATCTTTGATCTTCATCAGTAAATGTTTTAAATCCTCTTCACTTTCAGCAAGCAAAGTGGTGTCATCTGCATAACGCAGGTTGTTAATGAGTCTTCCTCCAATCTTGATGCTGCGTTCTTCCTCATAAAGTCCAGCTTCTTGGATTATTTGCTCAGCGTATAAATTGAAGAGATAGGATGAAAGTATACAGCCCTGACGCACACCTTTCTCAACTTTAAACCACTCAGTCTTTCCTTGTTCTATTTGAACAGCTGCCTCCTGGTTCATGTACAGATTTCTTATGAGCACAATTAGGTGTTCCTAATTCCCATCCCTGGTATTCCCATTTTCCAAAGTGTTATCGATAATTTGTTATGATCCACACAATCAAATGACTTTGCATAGTCAATAAAACACAGATAGACATCGTTCTGATATTCTCTGCTTTCAGCTAATATCCACCTGACATCAGCAATGATGTCCCTGGTTCCCCGCCCTCT